>JAFIDM010009631.1:6524352-6536650 GCA_023159025.1 Thereuonema tuberculata
AAAAAAAAAACGTTGGGAGGACATACCTTCATTATTTCAGGGGGGGCCCGGGCCAAAAAATCTATTCAACCAAACAAAAAAACAATGAAAACCTATCCGTTCAACCAAAAAAAAAAAAAAAACTTTGGGAGGGCATATTTTTTTTTTTTTGGGGGGGGGCCCGGGCCCCCCCCCCCCCCCCCCCTTATATACGCCCCTGGGCCTAGATGATGGGGATTTTTAATAGCCCATGAATGGGTTCATGGGATACTGACCCATTGTGCTACTAGCAAAGTCAAGTCCTACATAGGCCATTTTTCAGCAGGATGATAACTGCCAGATTCAATTGCTATTCACAGGAATGCCTCCATGGCACTGATGTGCTAGGGCAATTTCAAAGTAACTAAGAAATTTACTGCAGGACATAAGATTTCTTCACAAATCTATGCCTGTGTGGATATCTGCTTACAATAGTGATGCAAAGTCGATAAGTCTCCCGATTGGTCATTTAAACTGCCCTGTGATTGGCTGAATCGAGAGGCCAATTGGCATCGAGTCCTCTCACCAAGTAGCGGACCGAACAGAGAGCGTCACCGCTGACAGACCAGAAAGACAGCTCTATCTTTTGATTCTCGGAATCCAGTCCGATCTGTATATATACCTGTAAATAATTGTAAATAAAGTCATTTCGACCATACATCATTGGTGCCGAAGACCCGCCGGACCACATACCCACCATGCAGAACTCTGCCGATAACCCGGTCACTCAACGACCAGACTCAAGCCGCTGGCACTGCCCAAACGCCGACAAATAGAACCTTCCTCACCTTACATTACCAAGAACCAACACCATTCCCCAGTGCAGCAGCTGACCCTCTTGCTTGGCTTCAGGATTCGAACGTGTAGCCCGATTTAACGAATGGACAGACGATCAAAAATTGGCATACCTACTCTTTTCCCCTCACAGACACCACTCGCCGCTGGTTTGATAACAAAGAAGCCACCATCCTCACCTGGGATTCCTTCACCACAAAATTCGAAGAAACATTCGTGGCACCCAATCACATCGCCACAGAAGCCGAACAAACACTATCCACCCGGGTACAGCTACCTCAAGAGTCCTGCAAGGCGTACATCCAAGACATTATTCACCTCTGTGGCAAGGTAGACCCATACATGATGGACGAACAATGCCTATATCACCTCTTGAAAGGCGTTGCCCCTGACATACACTTTGCATTATTGACCCAGCGAGTATCCGTCAGCAAAATGATCACAGAATGCCGGCGAGTACAGCATCATCGAGCCCGCCACATCACAACAGACCCTTTCCCAGACCACCAGCCAACCATAGCCACTCTCGCCCCACAACAACCCCCAATTGCAAGCAACACTGATCAACTGGAGAAACAGATAGATGCGTTAACCGCCGTTGTACAAAACCTAACAACCCTGGTGATCAGGGACAGAACAAACAACAAGCCCGTCGCCGAACAGCTTCACCGCGTCGACGAACCAATGAGTGGCATACACACGATAAAATCAGCCCATCTGTTTCCGCTGCAACCGGACTGGAGATGTCCAGCACTATTGCTGGGAGCCTTTGTCACAACCATGGGCACGACCAACCAGTCCCCGCCATTCCAGTAGCCGCTACAACGACTCCCCAATCGACGAAGCCACAACTTCGTTGTCGACCAACCAGCCCCTCTTATGCCAAACAGGGAAACTAAAAATGGCGGCGCCCGCACAGGCCACCGGAACAGCCGCTATTCCCCATCGACCAAACACAGCAAACAACGAGATTCGGATTCAATTCAACAACAAGCAAGCCTTCTCGACACAGGAGCATCCATCAGCATTATCACGGAAACTTTCCGCCGATCCATGCATAAAACAATGACCCTGTACACGACGTCGCAACTCGCGATGGAGAATGGACAGCCTCTCCCTATCATAGACATTACAACCGCCGGTATAGCAGTGAGGAACTCCACAATTCCATTTGACCTTCTTGTCGTTAAACCTGCATGTACGACGTTATCCTGGGCTGGGACTTTTCTTTCCATGCGACAATATGGAACCCGCATTGACTGCGCAGCTGCTACAGTAACCATCACAGATACGGTGAACAACCAGCCCGACGACCTCGCCAATGCCAAAACACTGTCTCAGTGCTGTTAATATGTACTGCCGCAGAAACAACCATAATCCTGCCAGGTTCCACCGCCACCATAGCCGTTGTCCCACCTATAGATATTGCAGGGCCGTCCTTACTCCAGCATACACCCAATCTACCCACTCGCACTTACCTGACAATCCCGGCCGCAGTAGTTAACCTTCCAGCAACTACTCTTCCTGTGGGTAACAAACACCTCTCGAGCTCCCGCATGTTCTACCAGCACAAATCAGCATTGCAACGATTGAGCCCATACAACCACATTCGATCACAGCCCTCACCGATGATCCGACGCCACCAGCCCCTCCGCTGCACCGAGGATTAACAGACGAACAGCTCCATTGAATGATTAACCCTAACCTACCACCCAGGGAAGCCCATGCTATGCTCCAACTGTTACAACGCTACTGCCACCTGTTCAACGAACCCACACATGACAACAACTCGAAGCACCCCGCCGTCCATCACATACATATCGGTAACAACCGCCCACTGCGCCAAAAACCTTACTGGGTCTCGCCTACAGAGTGCCTGATGGACAACATTCTCCGCGGCCTCAGATGGTCAATTTGTTTATCTGGACGATATTGTAATCTTTGACCTCACGTTTGACGAACATCAGCAACGTCTCAACACCGTCCTTAACTGCCTCTCTGCCACCGAGCTCTGGCTGAACCCTAGTAAATGCTCCTTCGCCGCACAAACCATCATGATACTAGGCCATATCGTCATACCAGAAGGTATCCTCCCCGACCCTGCCAAAACCTCGCCGTACACATATTCCCCACCTTGAAGACGAGCAAACAATTCCGCCCTTTCCATGGCCTGCTCATACTGCTGTCGATTCATCCCGAACTTCGCACGAATCGCCCACCCACTCACCTGCATTATGAACAGTGCCAATGACTTCCGATGGACAGATGAGAAGCAGACCACCTTTGAGACACACAAAACATGCTTTACCATGGTACCGGTGCTTGACCACTTTCAGGACGAGGCACACACTGAAATCCACACAGATGCCAACGTTTACGCTGTTGGAGCGGTACTCGTTCAGAATCAGGGAAGCCAACAGAAGGTTATCGCATATGCAAGCCGCACTTTATCCAAAGATGAAAGGAATTATGCAACGACCCATCGGGAAGGCTTGGCTATTGTTTTGAGTCACAAACAAGTTCAGACCCTACCTTTTTTGGCCGCCCATACACTGTAGTTTCTGACCACCACACCCTCTGCTGGCTCACGAACCTTAAAGGTCCTAGTAGATGCCTCGCAAGATGGGCCCTTCAGCTGCAGGAGCACGATATCACAGTCGTCTACAAAACGGGCCGCAAACACCTTGATGTGGACTGTTTGTCACGCCTCCTACCGGCGAGACCACCCAAAACAATGCAGCTATCGATGTAATAACAGAACAACTAGTTTTGGCCATTGAGGAAAACAAGGATCTGAACCTCCGCAGAATTATTACTGAAGTCAGCTCATCCACAAGCTGCACAAAAAGGGCTACGCATTGAATTGATAGACGGCGTGCTCTTCAAAGAGAGCTTCGACCCCACATCACGTTGGCTGCTCGTCATACCACAGCATCTGTGACGCCACATTGCCGAGTCATGCCACGAGGACCTTATCTGCGGACACCTAGGGCTCGCCAAGACCTATTGCTGGATCCGCCAAAATTACTACTGGCCTGGATAGTACAAGATGACTCGCCGATATGTCCTACGGTGCGACGGCTGTCGGCGCCGGAAATCGCCAACTCAGCCGCTGCCAGACCCTCCTTCAGCCGCTCCCGTTGCCCGAATAACCCTTTAGCTGAATAGGCGTTGATCTCCTTGGCCCCCTCCCACTGACAAACAACAACAACAACAGATGAATTGTCGTGGCAGTTGACCATTTTTCCCGCTTTGCAATTACACAAGCCCTGCCAAACGCAACAGCCACCGAAGTTGCCTGCTTCTTAGTACGAGACATTGTTCTGTGCCACGGTCCCCCGGCGTCCATTGTCAGCGATCGTGGCGCGCAGTTCCTCAGGTCATTAATGCGGGAAGTACTTCCTGTCTGCAAGACTCCTCTCCATCACCACACATCACCTTACTATCCCCAAACGAATGGAGAAATGGAGAAGCTGAACCACTCCATGGCGAATATGTTGTCGATGTACGTTGACAAACATCATGCTAATTGGGACGAAATCCTGCCGTTTGTCACGTAGACCTTCAACACAGCTGGGAATGAAGCTACATGCTTCACACCCTTCTTCCTGGTCCATGGTCGACACCCACAGAGCACATTAGACACTGCTAGCCCAAGCCCCTGAGATCTCCACTGACTATGCAGCCGCCCTATGACGCCGATTAGATGATGCGAACACCATAGCCAAACAGTTTATGGTGGATGCCCAACGGGATTCCAAGCTATGCTATGACCGCCATCGTCGTGAGGTGACATACAACCCTGGAGACCTCGTCCTTCTCTTCAGCTCGACTCACTCAGTAGGCCTCGCTGAAAAATTGCTCCATTGCTAGCGAGACCCATGTGTCATTGTCTAACAGTTGTCTCCGGTCACCTACAAGATCCACCGTCCTCAGTCGACAACTCGCCCCCAGCAGACGGAGGTAGCCCCTGTGACATGGCTGAAGCGCTACCTACTGGCAGACGAGGTGCCCACCTGGAGCACAAGCCCCAGCAAGCAGAAACACTTGTACAACCACAGCCAATTCACAACCATTGGACAACAATGCCATCTTTGCCCCTGCACAGACGAACCACGCCCTTCCGCCTGAACCCTCAGCAAGAAATACACCCCTGCCTCTATGCCGCTCAGAGAGGAACGCACCCAGTCCTAGACGTTACCGGGACAGCTGACACCTTAACAGCTGAGTCAGCGAGGACCGCAGACTCTTGGAAGGTGGGCTATGATGCAAAGTCGATAAGCCTTCCGATTGGTCAGTTAAAGTACCCTGTGATTGACCGAATCGGGAGGCCAATCGGCGACACATCGAGTCCTCTCACTAAGTGGCGGACCGAACAGAGAGTGTCACCGCTGTCTCTCTCCGAGTGCGGACCAGAAAGACAGCTCTGTCTCTTGATTCTAGGAATCCAGTCCGATCTGTATATATACCTGTAAATACTTGTAAATAAAGTGTGTGTCCCTTAGACCATGGCGTTAGTCTCTGTCATTTCGACCATACATCAATAGTAAGCATTCTCCATACTAATTTGTAAAGGTTATAACTGTCCTAACAAAGTAGGAACTCTCCCCAACTTGCATATGTGGATCACTCCACAAAACCCTATGTAGGTCAGAACATACCTTATACTAATGTGGCACAATGACATAACAATAAAAATAGTTATATCGAAGCATAAACATTAAATTATGAGATGGTTCGCCTTTTGCTTTTCCATCAGATGCATGCTTTCCACCAGCTATTGTTAATAATGAATTGCACTAACATTAGCACAAAACTATTTTTAATGGACTTTCTATGTAACTCCAGATCAACTTAGATCAGGACTGCATAAGTCATGGATTGTCTGTATTCCTTTACAGTAAGCAATAAATTAGTGTTACCTCTCCATAACTGTTTTTTGTTTTAAGTTTGGTTGTGAAAGTATCTTTCTATTTATCTATCTATGTTTTCTAGTCTTAAAAGTTGACCAGGGTAATTTTGAAATCAATGAATAGTATTGTCATTTTTATTACAAGTTTTAATCATGATAAAATGAAGTTATACAAAAATTAAATTGACTGAATTTTATATTTTTTTATTTTTTCAGGTAAAAGGAATGTGAGATTATGTGGTCAAGATGGAAAAAAAAATGTTCCAAGTCCAGTTCTAACGAGTGATTTTCTGTTTCAGGCAACTAAGGTTTGACTCAATTTGCTGTTAAAATTAATATTCTAGAAAATTTAATTTCTTTTATTGGAAATTACTCTTAATTTAAACATGAGTTCTGTTGGCAATATTTTGCTATTTTTCCTTAATTCATGAAACCTGCTTATCTAGATAATTAGTTTCTGGTGAGTTTCACAGCTCATCTCATTTTCTTTTTCTTTTCCTTGCAGTCATTTCATCAGAATGATCTGTACTAACTTTTTCCAGCTATAGCTGGTCAACTATTAAAATCATTTAAATATATTATAAGTTTGAAGGGTAATTTTGATAAAATGAAATTGGATTAAGTTGAAGAATTTGTATTTATTCTTTTTGTATGTATAATTTTTTTTAATGATGACCTGATCATTGAAAATGGGTACAAATATTTAATTAACTGGACCTCAATGATTTAAAAAATTACATTCAATTTTGTTTGCTAATCAAAATTGTATTTAGAGAATTATAATTTTAATTTGACTGAGGTTCTAATAACAAAATGTATTAGTTTGTATTAGTGTTTTGGGTATGTTTTATAACATACATAATATATATTTTTGTAGATGCAGTTTAATTTGCTTTAATTATTAAGTAATGATAGATTGAAAGGAGAATATGTTTAGAAATTGCACTTCAGTCAATTAAAAAAAAAAGGATATAAAACATTTTATGAATTAAAAACCTATGTAACATTTCAGAAACATAGATTTTGATCATATATATATATATCTACAGGGTGTTGCAAAATTCGTGTGTAATATTCAAACCACGTGTAGGGGCATGGCTAAGGATCAATATATTCCTAATGAACCCATGTCTGCAATTGCCCCATTAAGGCGCTAGATGTCCCTAAAGTGAGTCTTTCGTAGAGATCATATTCTTTGCTACACCATAAGAAATGTTTTGCAGGCAAGCTATTTTTGTTTGTTTCAATTGTTTCAACAAAAATAGCTCGCCTGCAAAACATTTCTTATGGTGTAACAAAGAATATGATCTCTAGGAAAGACTCACTTTAGGACCACCTAGTGCCTTAATGGGGCGTTTGCGGACATGGGTTCATTAGGAATATATTGATCCTTCAATATATGTACGATCATCTGACGACGAAGGATAGAACCTTTGCAACATGTAATGTTATTTAATATGAAATTATTTATATATATTTATATTGTTTTTGTGTTTTGTCCTTTATATTAATATTTACACACACAACATGGATAATATTTATACATACACTCTTTTTCAAAAAAAATTCGAAGCACCTTGAAGGAAGTGCCCAATTTGAATTAACTTTGTAGGCACCATTTGCATAAAGATAACTGGAATTGATTCAAATTTCACAGTGAAAACACAGATTTTTATTGAACAATAGCAGCATCATTATTACATTATCATCACTGTGTTGAGCCACTTCTGGCTGCTGTGCATGCTGATATACAGCTTGGCATGAAGTGAAACAAAGTCCTAATGTTGTCTTATGGCAGATCACACCAAGCTTGCTGAAACTGCTGCTCCAAATGCTGAATGTACAATGATGGATGCACTTGATATGAGGATCGAGCCTTGGAATACACCTTGGAGTCCACGGTCGAGCTGCAGCCCATAAGCCTAAGATCACTGCACGGTATGCTGACTGTCATTTACAGTGGTGCAAAGCACATAGCCATTGGACAGTGGAAGAGCATGCTGTGGAGTGACGAATCACGCTACGAGTTGTGGCAATCCGATGGATGTGTGTGGATGTGGCAAATACCTGGGGAGTGTTACTTATAGAACTGTATTGTTCCTACTGAAGTTTGGAGGAGGTGAAATCATAGTATGGTCCTGTTTTTCATGGTATGATCTTGGTCCACTGGTTTTAGTGCCTGGATCCATGAATGCCTAGGCCTATGAAGCAATTTGGACAATTCAGCACTATCCTCACTGTTGTAACAATTTGGAATGGTCCCATTTCATTTTCAGCATGACAGTGCACCCATCCATAAGGCTACAATCGAGTGGTTTGAGGACCTGGGAGTGGATGAACTCGAATGGCCGACCCAAAGTGCTGACTTCAACCCTGTTGAACACCTTTGGGAAGAGTTGGATGAGTCTCGCCGGTTGAAAGCGAGATCAAACCAGCCACAAAATACCACAGAGCTGTTCAACATCTTGAAGGAGGAATGAACCAAATTTCTGCAGAAACCTACTGCAAATTGGTGGAAAGTCTTCCTCGAAGGATAGACGCTGTGATAGTGACGGAAGGTGGATCTACATCATACTGACAGCATATCAGATCCTGATTAGTATATTACTAGGTGCGTCCAGTGTATTAATGGCCATATAGCATATATATTATAGAGCATATGCTATGCATAACCTAGCATATGCTAGATGATGGGGCTCCTTGACTATGGCTGTTTTTATAACTCCTTCTTTTCATTAGGTGGAATGGCACATCTTTTCTTCCTTTTATGAAAAAATCATCAGTTTTCTGGTTTTACTTCTTGAAATGGGATGCTTTTTGTTAGATGCTGTACCAAAGCACATTTCTGAAAGACCTTTTTGTTGTTGACAGTGTTTTCCTGTGAAGAAATTTGAGAAGAAATCCTGAGAAGAATTTGTAAAATTTAATCATACTGTTATTGATTTCCATTATTTGTGATGAATATTCGTAAAATCAGTAGTGATCACCATATCAAAAGGCATTTATTATTGCTTTTTATATATTTCACACTTTTCTTTAGCAGTGAATTTGAATTGGTTTAGTTTACTTCCAACACCTGGTACTATTGGCTTTGCACCAACTTACTTTCAAGAGGAGTGCAAATTGTAGACTATTTTGCCAAATAAATTACTGCTCAGTGTACACCATAGGAGGCAGTCTATATTATACTCATTAAAAATAGCAAACACAGAAGAGAGACGAACATCCAATCCAACTCTGGATTTGAATCTAGGTTTCTGTGTAAAACCACATGACTGGCCACTGCCTTGACTATTCAGCTACACCCAAACAGTAGTGAATTCAAAACTTTTAAAATCTAAAACCAAATTTTATGGAGTCTTTATTTATTCATAGATATCTGCTAATTTGGAGAATGAGAGCAAATTATTCGTGTTTTGTATGAATCCTCTTATGAAAATATTGTAGATATACTGTACAAAGGTATCATTGGAAGATTCAATTTATGATTTGTAGAACATCACCGAAAGTGAAATACTTAAGATGATTGTATGATAAAAACGGAGAGTACAAGAGCATAGATCATGCAATCACAAGAGGAGCCATAATGGCACCAATGGCTTCCCTGTTTTCTATCCATAGGTACATAACTTCCCCTGCGCACCATGAACTATCAAAGAACACCAAATTGGTGAAAACTGGCCAAGGCAAGACTTCATTCTCAGTGTTCCTTAAAACATCTACCACTAACCACTCAACACAGGCAGCATTATATGAAGTGAGCTCGAGAATCCTGGATGGTGTCCAATTGGAATCTTATTGTGTTCAGTGACCAATCCTACTTCTCTCTTGGTACAGACGATTACTATATCCATGTATAGAAGTGGTATGATCATCACTGCAATCCAGCTACAGTGGTCGAGTAGCACATAGCCATCACACTTGGTTAGTCGATAGGGGTGCTATCTCCTATGACAGCTGATCTCCTCTCCTTTTGTTGTGAAGTACTTTAACTGCATGCCTGTTCATTGACAAACATTCTACAGCCAATTGTATTGCCTATTCTGTCAGGCCTTCCAGGAGCTATTAATCAACATGATAATGCCAGAACTCTCTTGTGAGAGACTCAATGGTCTCCCCATAGGGTTCGTACACTCCCGTGGCCTGCCAGGTCCCTAAACTTCTTGCCAATTGAGCATGTCTGGGGTATGCTGGGAAGGCAATTGTAACCATCACAGAATGTGACTGAATTAGCCGAACAATTGCAGAACATCTGGAAGAATTAGACTATTGTTTGACTCCATGCCATGACTGGATTTCCTACATATTAACATGTGACTGTTCTGTTACCACTGCTCTGTAATAGCTTTTTTGTGATGAAAATATAATTATTTCTTTATCTTATATACTCATTACATGTACGAAATTTCATAACAATAGAACACTTTGTTTGGGGTACATCATTTTTTCTGCATTAGTGTATAGCTGTGTATAACAAAAAAAAAAGATACAGAGAAACATGTTAATATAGTAGTAAATAAGACATTTATTACTGCTACATTAACATGTTTCTCCATATCTATTTTGTTAATGGATGGTATGCAGTTTTGTTAATGATAGTATGGCCAGGAAAGGTCCAATCTAGTTGAGTGGTTCCAGATGCCAAAATATCTAAATTTTATGGATGTGTGGTGGTTCAAGTGCCTTTCAGGAATATTGTATACACATTAAATATCAACCCAAGATCAATGCTAGACTTACGTGAATTATAGTCCTCATTTTTTTTTTTTAATTTACCATGGAGTGCCTGTAGGGATGTCATGGAATTCATAAAGGTCAACAAGAAACTTGCTTCAATACAGACATCTATCAAATTCAACATTTTATGCAGAAGAAACAGACTCATTCCAGCTTTGATAAAAATTCAGTGTTATACCTTTAGCTGGAGGATGAATACACCGATATTGACATGTGGAACCACCCAATTAAATTTATGGGCCTTTCCTGATCTGGAGCATGATGCTAACTCCTAGCAATGTCAAGCTAATCTCGTCACAGGAATGATTTTCATATGACGTCTACAGAAGGTGGTCCATGGAGAATCTCATAAATTAATGAACTTTCTTACTATTAAATGTAAACCCAAGGAAGCTTTAATATTAAAGGCGAAACCGGTTTATTTTTTTATCTGTTTTTAAACGTATTTAATATATATATAAATTTTATAGTTAAGAATTGGCTCAAGTGTCTCAGGAATATTCTACACGTTAACAATCAATCCAAGATAAGTACTTATTGATTGTTATTAATTGATGTATTATTAATTTCTTACTATAATTAGAAAACCAATTTTCTGATTAAAAATAGCCACAATTGTTATTTGTAATAGTGTTTGCATTGACAACTTTTCATTTCAGTTAAGTACATTTACATCTCCAAAGGAACGTTTGGAAATAATCAAAGGGATTTGGAAAAATATTTCTGTGAGTAATTAAGAACTTCCTGCTTTTATACTAAATATTTAAGTGCCTGACTAAATAATTCAAGGTTTTTTTAATTTTTTTTTTATTCAATTTTTAGAAAGCATATGATGAAAGTTTGGATGTTGCTTCTACTTCACAGATGACAGTTGAAAATAAGTAAGTATTTTATATATACACAAGAATATTGATTGAAGTTTTTAAAATTTTACCAAACACATCTTCAGAGCAACAGCTTCAAGCTTTTTAGTAATCATCAGCAAGAAATAGTTCATGTTTAACATTAATTTAATGAGGAATCAGTCAACTTTTAAGTAATGTTAAAGTAATACCTTAGGCCTAATAGCATTATTTTGTAGCATTGCATTTAGCAAAAAAGAATTTCAAACTGATGAAAAGCCACACAGTCTGATGTTTTCTGATGTTTGTAGCTGAGAATAACCAATGATTAAAATTGAATTCCAACGCTTCAATGTGAAAGTTGAAAAGCTTAAAGAAGGGAATATCAGTTTCATGTTTTGTTAAAAAAAAAAGAGATAATCAATTCAATGTATCACTGACATACATCTTACAAGGAAATCTTTCGAACCTTAAAAAACATCTTACAAGGAAATCTCTCGAACCTTAAAAAACATCTTACAAGGAAATCTCTCGAACCTTAAAAATTCAGATTTTAATGAAACTTTGCAGAATGAATCTATAGAATTTGTTAATTAAATGAAATAAATCTTAGCTGTGGAATATATGCGGGAGATGTATAAACTGGACCTTTTAAATCCTCAAAAATCAGTTGTTTTACCTTTCAAAAACCAGATGGCGCTAATAACTTGCTTTTAACGCAGAAAGAGATAGAGATTGTTGGCCCTTTGATAGGAAAGTAAACTAATGCCATCTGTTGAGTTCTGATGTAATCTTATTCAACGAAGGTTGTTCATATAGATAATTAACTTAAATGAAAGGTTTCAAAATTTGGAAAGATTCTTAAACACAAATTGGAATAGAATGAAAATATGGAGATGTTTGATATTCGACAGTGGCTTATGAGCAGCTGAAGTGAATGGGAACATATTGTAGTGAGTTTTATTATTAATTGTAATGATTTTTATGGTTCGAT
>JAFIDM010009631.1:6540592-6566174 GCA_023159025.1 Thereuonema tuberculata
TCAAGGATTTGATTTTCATTAGTTTCAGAGGGCTCATTGTCATCTTAAGATTTTATGTTTATATCATTTCTTTCTTATTTTGACTTGTAAAATCCACTCCAAAAGTTTATTGGTGAAATCAGTGCACTATATTTAATAAAAATAAATATTTTGAACATTTTATGTTTGTTGAATTAATTTCAATAAACATAAATGTTAACAAAAATTTGGGAGGTCTTTTGGACATTCCTTTGCAAAGGACATTGATAGGGAGTAAATATTTTTAAGAGAAAAATTAACATAGAGTTAGTTTTTCAGAGTTTGTAATTTTAAAAAAATCCTTGTAATTTTAGTCACATACAATATTTGCATTTGTATTTGGTTTGATAATTTTTGTTATGGTTGTTTCCTGATTTGTTACATCTAATCTCTGTTTAATGAAAGGCTAAACTGTGAATCTTCCCCAGAAAAGTGAATATTTAGCAAAGGTTATAAAGTAGTACAGGTCGACCATCATTATTCCAGCACTAATTTTGGCTAGCGTAATTTCAAATTTTGTGGGTCTCCACACCAACCTGCCGCAACTGTCTGGTGTTGCTACTTGCTGCATAAACACTGTTGGCATTACTTGCAAACACAGGCAAACCATTCCAATTTATTTTTCTCCATTTAAAACCTGCTCACTTTTAGCCCCAGCCATGGTTCCAATGAATATTCATCACTTTGGAAGTGGCAGTGATGAACTTTCTTGTGTAAGTCAACAGAGTTACCTGTACCCATTTATTTTACCTGTGTTTCATTCAAATTTCACTTGATTTTCATTTAATGTTTCTTTTTTCTTTATTAACCAACTTGTACTGATTTATAGGGTATTTTAAAGGTAGGATGAGGTGGGTTAAAGATGTATTTTAATCTAACCTTCTGTGATCTAATCACTAATTCAGCACCTTGCCGGTTCCAATGTTCACAGATTAGTGATGGTCACAGATTTGTAATAGAAAAGTATGTTAATTTAAAAATGGGATTGCTATTACAGAATTTGTCTTGAATAATAAATAACTTTATACAGTATTTATACAATTGTAATTCATTACAAAATAAAATTAATAGAACAGATTGCCAACTAATGATTTCCTAAAACATTGTATATATTGAAAAAATGAATGCTGCATCTACCAAATTTTCTTTTTCAGTTATTTTTTTATAAATTAATGTTTTTATTGTAAGAACATTAATGTATAAGCCTTAGCTAATTATTATCTTGCTTGTATCTGATTAAAAATAGCATTTTCTTTTCATTTAGATCAGCAGGGCATTGAAGTAAAGGAATGTCAGGTTAACAAGCTTGAGTGTATCATGCAGCAACTAAAGTGTATTGACATAGACAGTCCAGAACTTTATAAGGTTAAACAAATTTAAATGCTACAAGTTTTTAGAATATTTTTTTACAATTTAGAATATACAATAGATTTACAGATTAATATTATATTTTATATATTTATAAGAATTTATATATAATATAGTTTTATGTCAGAATGAACACTGTGATCAAGTTATTATGACCACCAACCTACGAGTTGGTATTGCCTCCTTTCTCAGCTAATGCAGTAGCTATATGTCATGAAAATATACAATCAGCCCGTGCTCTTAAATAACAACCAATATACATTCCTAACCTTATTTACTGTTAACAATTTGGCTTGGTGATTCTTTGAATTTACAGTAAATTGAGTTTACAGTAAAATAAGGTTAGGAATTTATATTGGTTGTTATTTAAGAGCACGGATAATCCAAGAAGAATCGCTTCCAATGAAAGTGGTTATGATTTGTTGAATAGTTGAGCAAATAGTGATATGTTATTTTTTTTTTGGATGAACTCATTATTTGATAGCATGCCATTGTTGACAATGGCTCACTTTGCATTTGTGGACTTCCTAGCAACAATGACAACTGAACACCCATTTTCCATTGTTACACTACCATTGTGAATATTGGGAAATTACAACAATTGCGCCTTTTGCATTCACAACAATTACACAGGCACACCCTTGTCCATTGTTGAACTGTGCTGGACAGACGAAAAAGATTTTAGTAATATATAGATGGTACTCAAATTTTTCTGATTAGGTATTGATTTTGATTTTTGAAGTCAAAGTTAGTAATGTCGTTATAAATTGAATCGGTTAACTAAGTTGTAGAAATCTTTTCTAAGTTACTTAGAATAGAAATCAGTTAGTTTTTTTTTACTTTGTTCTACATATGCTTTTAAAGATAGGTGCAATTTTGGTAGTTTTTCAATTAATAGAAACTATGCCTAAATCTATAGGGTTTTCTTTTTTTTTTTTTTAAGAGGATATAAAGACTGTCAATTTAAATATTTTTAAATTGTATTATTTCCTCAATGAACCACACTATCAAAAGTTTACTTTTTAGATTTTAAGTATTATGTAAAACATAATATCATTATCATTAATATTATGATTATTATTGTTTCTACTTGAATAGAATAAGGTCATTGAATGATTTTTTTCTTCATCTTTTGTTTAGATTTTTAAAAAAATTGTATAACAATTTATAGTTAGGCCCATTTTTGAAAATAAATACTGAGATGATTAAGCATTTTTTGATGAGTTTCTTGATTTGTATGTTGCTTACTTGCTTATCGTCCTTGACACCCTTGCAGGGTATGGACGGCCTCCTGTGTAATGCACTTCCATTGTACTCGGTCCATTGCCAAGGATTGAATGTGTTCTTGCCATTCTCTATCATATTTCTTTCTACTCAGCCCAAAGGGTACCATGATGAAGGATTCCGCGGCCTTGTGAAAGTATCTCTTGGTTGTCATACGGACACCTCCTTTGGGGCGCTCCTTTGGGATTTGTATGTTGTTAGAGGCTTGGTGGTTGCCCCTTATTTGAGAATTTATAATTTTTCCAATAATATTTAGTTTTGTGATTACTAAAATTCGGTTTATTTTGATCATAGATAGCCTTTACTTCTTTATAGTTACATGACCAATTCCTTTGTTTTATATTTTTTGTAGAAGTAATCTTTTTCTTTTAAGAGAATAAAAATTTCATCACTTATCCAAAGTTGCTTAAAATTGTTTTAGGGAATTTTACTATATGTAGGATTTTCATCAGTGTGGATTAAATTATTTTTATCATTAAAAATGAAATATAGAGAATGCACATAAATATCTTTTGTATTTTTAAAATACTGTATCGTATTCATGTTAAAGCTTTTCTTATTTTGACTTTTTTTATTGTTTTTTTATTTGTTTTTGTTTTTTTTTTAAATTGTGTTTTAAGTCTACAGCTTTCAAAATTTAAGAAAAAAAAAAAAAATCATTTTAGTATCTTTTGGGGGATGCTATTGATTATTAATTTTGTGACTAAATCTCTTGGGAGACATTTTATTGAATTAGAGATTTCGATTTAATTTATACTCATTATGTACTAAAGTTGAAATATTTCTATTAATTTCAATGATTAAGATATAATGATCACAATATGAATAATATAACTTATAAATATTAGAAGGATTAATAAAGCAGTAATCCATATATGTTTTGGAATGTGAAACAGATGTTTTAATGTCACACATGTTATTTATGTAGCTTCTAAAACCCATAGGGGTAGAAAGTTTGTAAATATTTTTAATGTTAAGTAACCCTTATTGCAATTTAGTAAATTTTGATTCATATAATCATTGATTATTATGGGTTTTCCTCTTATTTCGAAATGTGTTTAATTTTTGTAGGATTTGTCCAATTTATTAGGAAGGCATGTTTGTTGTATTTTGGGTGGCCTATAAATTATTAATAATTAGAAATCCGTGAAATTCGCGAGATGCGATAATGCAAATTGTTCTCATTTTGTCAATTTTTTGCACCATTTCTTTATAATTCTTTCCATAACCCCAAAGAACGCAATTTTGAATTGCGAAATAATGTGAATTCATATAATGATGCGAAAAAAAACAAAAAACAATTCAAGTTTTTAAACAAATTCCAACAATACTTGTTATTTTTTTTGTGAAATCTTAAACAATAATGTATCTTTAAGTAATATTTTCATAATTTTTTTCTTTTGAAATCTTAAACAATAATGTATCTTTAAGTAATATTTTCATATTTTTTTTCTTTTTTTTTTTTTTCGATGGCACATTTTTGTTCCACTGTTTTGTCAACAAATGAATGCAGCCGTTTTTCAGCTAGAAAACAAATCGCTTATTAAGCGATATTGATGTAATAATGACTTGATAATGTTTAGCCCAAAAATAAATACTTAATTTTTTTTTCTATTGTCTTCTAAATCTGTAATATGAATTTTTAACAAAATTTAAAAACATGAATATTGACGGTTAAAGCAACAATTGTTACTTGCCGCTGTAATTCTTTTTCTCTCCCCCTTGGTTTGAGTGAGTCAGGTTGAGTTTTACTAATGATAGGTTTTCGAATTTCATTGTCATCTTATTTTTTTCATCTTATTGTTTTCTGCTATTGTCATTCCAAAACCAAATGTATCAGTAAGTAGTAGGGCAAACAAATTTGCCAGTGAAGGGTTTTATGTAAATGATAGAAAAGATATTGATGTGCAGGCATTGTGACAAAAAGACAGGACACGTTGATAAACCACATAGCCGGTCATACACCCAAATGTGGTAAAAAAAATAAAATTGGCTTCAATGAAATGCCAATTATCTGTTGGAAATCTTTTACGCAGGCTAAAAAAGCAAACGATGGCGAGACACAGTTTGATGCCGATACTACGGAGGCATTCATGAGTGCAGGAATTTTTGTAGAAAATCTGGACAATCCCAAAATGAGAGAGTGGTTGGTCAAGTATGTAAAGGGCAGTGGTGACTTGCCTTGTGCGGATCAAATTCGGCAGCATTATATATCAATCATGCGTTGAATTAAAACAAAGCTCATGCATCTGTTTAACTAACTTTACTAACATAAAACTTAAAATACAGTTTATTAAAACAAAGCTCATGCATCTGTTTAACTAACGTAAACAGATGCATGAGCTTTGTTTTAATTCGATGCATAATATGAGCAGTGCATGTAAAATTATTTCAATCATTATATACCAATCGTTTGACTGAAAAAAGTTGAAGAGTTGAAGGAGATAGTGAAGTATAAAAACCTTTGCATCATGTGTGACGAAACAACTGACAATTCTGCTGAACTGCACATTTAACATTCTGGTTTGTCTTTTGGAGGCTACATATCATCAAGGGTGTACTTGGCTGCCAATGCTGCATTTGACAAAGCCAATTGTTCAAATGCACTCAAAGTATTGTAGACACTTTAAATAAATGTGAAGTTGAGTACCACAGTATGTTAGGAATTGTCACTGACTCGGCACGGTACATAACATTATGTGCCAGTATTCTAAAAGGCCTACTGGGAGACAACCTGGCTCATATCCAGTGTTGGTCCCACAAAGTCAACTTTTGGTGGCCCAAATTTGGCAATGCAGTCTGGATGAATTCAACACTACTGTTGCCAAAACGAAAGCTGCCTTCCTTAACACAAGAAAAAGGAAACGTCTGTACCTAGTTTTTCTTCATGAAAAGTATGATGCTCCTACAAAAGTTAGACATTTTTTCATGCCAGTACAAACTAGCTGGATCACATGGTTTGACGCTGCAAGGCAAATACACGAATACCCTGATGACATTTAGAATTCATGGAGCAAATTGGTGATGAAAACAATGGAGAACATCCCACTTCTTGGCCATCACAAAAGTCCAAGCTCAGTTTGTTGCTGATAATTGCAGCCGATTTGTCAATTCAATTATATTCGGAGAAGGTAGCAGTTATCCAACATTATGTTCTTCATTCCAAGTTGAATGTTATGAAGAACATACTTGATTTGTTAACTAAAGAGGTGTTCTTGTCAGAGCTCACTTTGTTGCAAGGAATGACAGCAGTCAAGAAAGCTGAAGCAGTGAACCAGTTGAAGACAACTTCACAGAAGAGTCTTATCAAGCTGAACAACTTGATCGCAGAAGACCCATCAAAATTGGACTTTGCAGAAGTTGGCAAAATATTTGGAGGTGTTCCAAGGACACTAAGCAGTGTAATCCGTAGTGTTGATAGTTCCATGGTGGAGTTGAAAGAATTGTCATAAGTACAATTGATTCTACTATATTCTATGAAGGCTATGTTGTTCTGCAAGGTGTAATAAAAAAAGAGATGAAACGATCAGAATGTACCCATGTGCACATTTACAAGATTACTTGCTCCTTGAGGGAAGAGTATACAGAGTTCATCAAAGCTTCTCATAAAGCCATCTGGTGACCAACATCAAATGTAGACTCTGAACAGTTTATCTCTCAATATGGTATTGTGGTGAATGATTGAAGCCAGAGAAAGCAGCGATTCTAACCATGGTTGCTTTTTCCTAAACGGTAAATTTTGCTTGAAAATTAGTAGACTAGCTAAAATTCAAATCTTATGCATATTAGTATATTAAAATCTACATAAATTGAAAAAACTGAAAACTAATGCTAAAAGTGCTGCATATACCACTGTTATCGTGTTTAATATCTTAAGCCAGGATTATAAATGTTGCATATATATATAGTTTTAAAATAACACCTCCAAATTGGCAATAACACCAAAATCTTAAAAGTTTTAAAACGAATTTGCCAATGAAATAAAACCACTTTCATGGATCTTTATTAATAATTCAATAACTTTGATTTTTATTTTGTTTGGTCATTATTCTTTCAAATTGCTTAGTAATTTATTTGACAAAGAAGACTACGTTCAAATGTATTGTTATTGCTTTCTAGAGTTTTGATTGATACACTATTTTGATGATAGATGATAATACCTTCAACACTGTTATGATTTCTTATCTTAATTTATATAATATTGAGAAATTTGGGATATTATAGAATATAGCTTATTTCTACTAAAATTATAATTTTCAGTATCCTTTAATTACTTAGGTGATGTTTCTGATAATCAAACTATTAATGAATAAAATTTTATTTTTATTTAGATGACTTCTGATCTTTAATATTGTTATACAAATCATCTTGCTTGTTAAATTGAGTTGGGCAAAAATCATAATTGAATTAATCGGTAATGCATTGTATTGTAATGGTAATTAGGAACCAGAGCTTATAGTTACCATTACATTGTAATGGTGAAGTGGCAATTATAATTACATTGTAATTGTAATGACATTTTGTAGTTAACCATTGTAATGGTTAATGTTGAAGTATATGTTAGTAATTAACTAATAATTTATGGTAAATAATGAAATGTTAATAAATCAGCAGCCATTACAATCTTACAATTTGTTTGGGTTATTTGAAATTATGAACCTCCGAATTGTTCCACCCCTTGGACTTGAAATGTTTGTACATAATGTTTGGAGATTGTAAATGTTGTTTCAACACCCCCTTCACAGTACTTATATGAAATGAGTTGTTGTCTCTAGAAATATCTTTTAGAACACAAAAACCTATACAACATTATTAATCTTTCTTTAACGTGCGGAGTGAACTATCTAGAGACACAATTGACACGCACAATTTACGCAAAGGATTCGCACCCCGAGCTGTCATCGTGAAGAGACTGGGACGGACCGTTTCGCACTTATGTGCTCATCAGCCAGCCAAACTCCACCGATAACATGCTCAGGAGCACCTCCTGAGCATGTTATCAGTGGAGTTTGGCTGGCTGATGAGCACATAACAAGTGCGAAACGGTCCGTCCCAGTCTCTTCACGATGACAGCTCGGGGTGCGAATCCTTTGCGTAAATTGTGCGTGTCAATTGTGTCTCTAGATACCTATACAACATATTAGTGGGTAATTATTAATTGCAAATTGTGTAATTTCATTACCAAATAATTCAATTACTTTTCAATGACATTATTGCATAATTGAATTACATTGTGCAAAACATACTTGGGATTACCTTGTAATGCATTCCATGTTAACTGTAATCTGTAGTTCCATTACTTTTTAATGCATTTCTGCCCAACTTGGTTGGTATGTTGTGTTAATTGCTCTTCCATAGATATCAAAGAAATGAATGCTACTTTAATGAAGAGATAAAATATACATAAAAAAATAATTAGTAGCTAAGAAGCTGAGTTGTTCCTCCCCACTCCCTACCACCATTTTTTTTCTTTCAGTTTCTTGAAACTTATCTTCACAGTATATTTTGATGGTAGTGGCAGTTTCACTTTTCCTGATGAATATCTTTTGATCATATTTATTATTTTTTTATTCCTACTTGCTTTGTCTTCCAATCCTTGACTTTTCTTTCATCCTTTCGTTTTATGAGTTTTCATTTATGTACGTTAGATAGTTAAGAAAATTTCACTATTACTTAGACTCTTTTTCTTCCTCATTTTGGGAGGTTCATTGACATTTGACTTATGTGGAGTTTGTGATATAATTGATATGGCTTATCATTTTTCAATGAATGAAATTTATGTTCAACTAACAAAACTGTGATCATGTGATCTTGGATTCAGAGATAATTTTCTCACCACCTGTGACTGCAAGTGCTTTCTCACAACCTGCAAGCTCATCTCAGAGGCCTTATGCTTGATTGTAAGTCACTTGATTTCCGGTTAACCCTCTTAGATAAAAAGGGAAATGCGAGCATCCTCAATACTAGATCTACATTTGCCACCTTATTTGTATTTCTGTGTCTTAAAGTTTCAGAGGAGACAGGGCCAGAAAAAGTAAACTTTTCTTTTAATAATATAGATTTTTAAAAAGTAAATCAGTTTTGACTAATATTCTTGAGACTTTTGTTAGGATAATGTTTTACTCCAGTTATTTTCAAATTATATTTCCTCAGTTATGATTGTAATTGATTTCCTTCACATTCCTTTTGTTTTTGCTTTGGTTTTATTCTTATTTCCAATATTCATATTATTACAGTAGTTACGTAGCCATTGGTTGTTTTTGTTGACGTGACTGTATTGTAGTCCTGACATAAGTATTCATATTTGATATGGAACTATTTCCGGCAACCTAAGAATCTTACTATTTTTCTTCTTTCTTTAGCATTTTATTGAATTGTAAAGTATAATTTTTTGTTTTGATGAGTTTAGTTAATTGTAAATTAGGAAATTATTTCTAGTAATGTTCAAGGAGCAGAGAGAAAAAGTTATTCAGAATGTTATTACATGTTATAAAATTGCCACTGGTTTTCAATTTCTTATGGTCACATAATTTTGAATGTATTTTTATTTATATGTATATATATTTATTCTTTTAAGTAAAAAAATCTCACCCACCCCCCAAAAAAAGTGTTTTAAATTCTTTTAGCATTAATATTGAAACATTTGGAATGTTTTTAGATGCTGAATAAACTTAAACACACTCTTTGTGAACTGGAAGAAAACAATGGAAACATAAAAATTAGTTGTGCTTCGTATGTGGAAATTCCGAAAATTACCAATATATCTGACTTTTCCTTTTGTTTATTATCACTTTTATCCAGATTGATCCATGTTTTAGTTCAGGTAAATACTATTTCATTAATTTTAAAATTTTACTATATTTGCATTCTGTAAGTTATACTTGAATTATTTAGAATCTAGTATTGAGAAGAATTATAGATTTAAGCCTGAAAGGACTGAAAGGTTTTGAAGATTTTCAAATCTGATTGTAAAAAATACTAAGATAATGGATTAACATTAACTTTGAATTGTTATCTACAGCTGCCATTACCATGTGTTTTTTTTTAAGTAATTTATTTTCATACTTAAGGTAAAGGCTCCAATTATGGACAATTAAGGAGAAATTTGTACTATTTTTGAAATTGTACTAATACCTGTGAAAATTATAGCACTTGATATGCTAAAAGTTAAGGTCCTGTGTTTAATCGATATTTCTTCTATCTTAAAACTAAAATACTGAAGTAAATTACAGAGATGTAACTGAATAAAAACTTCATTACTTTCATGTAACTGAATAAAAACTTCGTTACTTTCATCCAGTAATGGACCACAAAAATCTAGTCATGGATACCCAGTAACGAACATGAATCTAGTCATGGATACCCAGTAATCGATACCGAGTATGATGAACCTCTAGCTATGGACAAAAAAAAAAATCCTAAAAATATTTGATAGCTCGGTTAAAGCAGAAACTAGAGTAATCGGGGCTGGGATAATAGGGGTTTTACCTACATCATTTTTTATTAAATGTCCTTTACTGGTAGGACTTATCAAAACAATTTTTTTCAACTAGCTTGTGATACAGAAAAAGAAACATAACTAAAACAAGTTCAAAATTCAATGAAATTTTAATAGAAATAAGATTCGACTTTTGTCTATAACTGCATCCATTGAAGTTAGGAACACCAGTCATAAACATAGAATAAAATAATGTGAAACATAAGCTTTCTAAAGCAACAATATAGTCTATCGGCGTCTTAATTTCATGATAAAACCAACCAATAAAGCATGTTCTGGTTAAAATTAAGTAACTAAAACTGACAAGTCCAATTTTCTACTTACCTCACTACCAATTTCACTAAGAAAACCGCATAAAATATTTTTTCAACCACACGTACACTTGTTACTTTTTGTCATTTCTTTTCAAAACGGCTGATTTCAACAAAATGTCAAATTTTGATCATTCGATGTCTTTTGTCTATGATAGTGTTGCCAGTGTTTAAAAACTAAGTCCAATTCTTATATTAAATTATTATTTTTTTTTTTTGTCCATTACTGGCTCCTTGTCCATTATCGGTGTCTTTACCTTACATGACTGTTGTAAAAAATGTAAAGAATTCAATGGGCTAAGAGCATAAGAGAATTTTATTTTAGTAACTTCTTTTTTGTTCAAAGATAAATGGTCGACTGGGAGTTTCTTAAAATTTAAATTTATCAGCTGTTAAATTGTCAGCTATTATTTTAAATAGTCTTTTATTTATCTTAAAGATCTACACTGTTTGATGTAGGGAACATGCTTTTGCTTGTTAAAACTGACAAGGACATAGAGATTTGAATAACCACAGTGAATTGCTCTAAGTACCACTCACCCTGAGGACAAAATATACCTTTCCCTTTTAGATTTGTTCTTTATGCTGCTGCAGTAGTAGGAAAACCAGTTTCTGAGAAATATAGCGATGTTTAGTGAAGAACTTGTTTCCTATATGGTTAATACATTTATTTATTGGAGAACATGATCTTAGATGAGCAGTAGAATGGCTCAAGTCTAACCAGTGGCAAGGGCAATAGGTATAGCAAAAATATAATTTGTCTGGTGAAAAAGTTATATAGTCAATAAAAATAGCCATGTATATACATAGGGATGGTTTAAGAAGACCCCCACGCTGCAAGAAGATTTCTTCCTAACTATTGTGATGAAGTGGAACTGAAATGCTACATCTTAGCAGTTGCCTGAAGATTGTGCCAGTGCTTCAGGGATGCATATTTCAGGTTGAAAGTATTTTACCTTGCCTAAACACTAATGGCTTGCGTATCAGTCAGATTTATGGAAACGAATTTCAGTGATGATGCACTGCTGCAGAAAATCCATGTCTCCATCACCAGTGATGTTCAATTTGATATCCCTTTACTGCTGCTATTGCTCTGCATTGTAATTTCTATTGAAACAGGCTGTTACAGAGTACCGTCATAGTGATTTTTGTCCACTCCTCCTGACAAGCTTTCCAGAGATCGTTTATCGTGTGGGGATGCCTCTATAGAAATCTAATGGTGCTGGTGATTTCACAGAATGTCACTGAAAGGTACAGCTGTGTTTCTGTTTCCTGTTCTATTCTCTCCAGAAACAAATGAATTGAAGCAGAGGTGTGACTGGAGGCTTTATCTGGATGGAGCCAGGCCTTGTTCGTATCTTTACCCGTATAAATGGGGAAACTCATTTCGATAAATTGGGTCCAGAACATTAGTTTGATAATAGTGGAAGTTGACTTTTGCATTTTGTGCAACATGATGAATATTAAATTTGCCCTTATAGCTGTATCCTGCAGTGATCATGAATCTCTTCGAAAAAGTTTCCTTGCATTCTGAATACCATCTTCGAAAATTTTTGTTGCCCCTTTGATGGTAGTAAATTGCTCGGGGCTTGTTGCAGTCATCAAGGTAAATGTATGCTTCATCTAATATAACTATGAATTTCCATTTTTTTTTCCTGATAGTTGAAACTCATACAGTTTTCTATTGTTTGTTCGGCACTTTGAAATGTGCCATGGCAGCAGCTTATGAACTTGGCTCTTAATGTCGTTTTTTAAAATTCAAATCCTGGTTGATTATGGTGTTCACAGTTGTTAAAGATGTTCCTATCTTCATTGCAATAGCCCTCTGGGTTGCCGGATTGTTTCTCCCTATGAGGGACTTCTCTTTCTAATCATGTCTGTAGTACGACTGGTAGCAGGCCGTGGAAAGGCGTGTTTTTTATCTTCTACATTTAGTCTTATTCTTGCATATCCTTTGTTGTTTATCACAAAAGAGATTCCCTTCTTTGACACATTAAATCCATACTTCTCACATACCTTATGATCACAGAGTAGCTATACTTTGCATCAGAAAGAACAGTAATATAGCCTTCCCCAAAATGGTTTGATTTCCTTTGGCATTGTTGCCTCCAAGCACCTAAGATTTCAGCATGTGGATGTCTGCATCACCATTGTTTAGTATGTGCATGTCACATACATCACAGGCCAGTAGCTACTTATGCTAATCATTTCCAGAAATCCAAAACAAACTCTGTATAATACTGTCTAGTTGTCATCATCATGACAGATTACTGTAATGAGTACAAAGATTTGGATTATCAGAGGTGGTCCAAATTTGTCTTCAGATAAATTATGTTCCACTGTATTCAGCTATTGTGAAATGGAGAAAACATAGAACTTGTCACTAGCAACAAAATATCCATGAATGCAATGTTTTTACATTAGCATCTCGTTGTGAACATGATTGATGGCAGAATGCTGCTGCATGTTTTTGATGGAGGGTTGATTATGGTAGACAGGTATATTGTGAAATTCTGAATGTTCACATTCATCTTTTTCTTGACTCTACAGAACCTGATTTTTTATTTATGAATGACAATACCCAATCACACAGGCCTATCAAATGACAGAGGTATTGGAAATTGAAAATGTCCAGCTCTTGGAGTGGTCTGTATACTTCTTAGACTTGAACCGAATATGCATGGTAGGCAAAAGAAAAGCAGTTCAACCTGCTGTGGTAACGAGATTGTTAGAATGGGAGAGAATCCCCGCTCAACCCTTGAACAGCACCATTGATGCCCGGTTGCACCAAAGTAGCGTTTAACTACGGTTTCCTGAGTTCTGCTTGAACCTCAAATCGAAGTTCAGCCTTGTTGCACCAACCTACAACAGGCACAACTGAACCGAGGTTCTGTGATCTGCGTTCATGGCGGCGGAAGTACGTCATGCGTTCAAAGCTGATTCCTGATTGGTTACAAGATTCGTCTTTCGTTGCGGGAAATCAACCCATTGGATTGTTTTCAATAGTTGTCCTTTGTTTCAGCAGTCAACAATCTCATTACGAAAATGGAGTTCAGGAATTAAAAAACTGAATTCTGCTGAGTCCCTATTTACACAGAGACGAAAAAAAAAATCCTTTTAATTGATGTAATTGAATCGTATATAACACATTTTAGAATGTAAAAAAACCGATGCGGAATATTACTAATGTAGGTAATCGTGGAGTTTAGCGTCCAAAATTAAATAACAATAAAAAACCTACAATAGTAAATAATACAGTCATAAAATGTGAAATTTCAACTTTGGTGGGTGGCTGGCTGTAAGTGTCCCACCCCCGACCGAGAACGGGCCCTCGTAAACTCTGTTTTCGTGCCACCGCGTTCTGGAGTCCGGCGTTCTGCGCCGGTCTCCTGCCGGGTCTGGGCGATTCGTCGATGGCAGAGATGGGACCAACAGCGGCAAACTTCGGTGCCCGAGAAAAAAGCCCCGGTGTCGATGGGGGGTGGGACACTTAGGTATCCGTGCAGACTTGGGTGAAATTTCACATTTTATGACTGTGTCATTTACTGTTTTATATTGGTTTTTATTGTTATTTTTTTATTGTAGGTTTTTTATTGTTATTTAATTTGGGACGCTAAACTCCACGATTACCCTAATATATACTGATCGCGAAATAGTCTGCCTTTTGGTTACAAATGATGCAACTCTGTTAACAACTGAAATTCCTCTTCACAGTCACTGTCCAACGAATTAAATAAATGTAAAGTTGTCATTTTTAAAAGTTATTTCTGATAGTTGAGAGAAAGCATGCTTTGGTCTCAATTCGCAAGCGAATATCAGTAATGGCCGAACGCCGAACAGCGGTTTTGAACCGAGTTCAGCGCCTTGAACGGCCGAATTCGGCAGATCAAGTTGACGACGCTTTTGAACCGAGATCATCACTAAACGTTGTTGGCGCAATAGGTTTAAGAAGGATCTCCGTTCATCTAGCAGTTTGAACGTGGTTCAGCTACTGAACTTCAATGGTGCAACCAGCCATGAGAGTTGCACATAGGTATTAAGCATGCATTGTTATTGATGTGGCCAAAATGTATTGAAATACTTTACCAATTGTTTTTCTGACTGAAGATATGGCATCAAGATATATATATATCACCAGATGCCGCTGACGAAGTGAATGTAATTCGAAGCCGATACATTCACAGAAACAGTTTTTTGAAATTATTGGGATTTTATGTTTCAGAAAGCTGTCCGGCTTAGCTATATATATATATACAGATATGTAATGTCTTGCCACTTGAGGAACTTGCAGGCACATATACTTTGGCCTATGCGCCGACTGTGATGTCAGCAAATCAAATCCAAGATGGCCGCGCAGTTAGAAAATGCTCCAACAGCATGCAGTTATCTGGTTTTTGGGCAGTAAGGGTGAAAAATTGGCAGACATTCATCACAGGATGCGGGGATAGTTGTTTGTTGCTTCAGCAAGTTTACGAACGGCACAGGAAGTTTAAAAGTGCAGTGTCAAGTACGACCGATGCTCATTCTGCACAATGCCGTTGGCTGGCAAAGTGATGCTCACGCTCTTCTTGGACTGTAAGGTCCAATCCTGGAACATTACATAACGAATGGATTTATTGTGAACAGTGTATCATACTGTGATCTGCTTCAGAGCCATTTGAAACCCACAATCAAGTCAAAATGTCGCGGTTTGCTGAGTTTTGGTGTGCTGTTGCAGTAGGATAATGCTCAGCAACATACCGCTCATGCGATGGGAGAAAAACTATCAGATCTGCATTTCGAGTCCTCCACATCCTCCATATTCACCAGACCTTGCACTGAGTAATTACCTTGTGTTTGGACCCCTCAAGGAGGCACTAAGTTTAGCACAGATGATGAGATGAAAGAAGGGGTGCAAACTCCCATGTGATGCATTCCCAGTATGTGACTGCAAGGTGTGGATTCACCTCGGATTTCATTCTGGGTCCATATTTTTTTTTGAGGAGATGACACCTGTCTGGTGTACTGTTACAAGTGCATATTATGGTCAACTCTTGTCACAGCATGTTGTTCCAGCCTTGCAAGAACATGAGTGTTTACAGACAACAGTCTTCATGCAAGATGGTGCAGCACTGCATATTGGTCACTCAGTAAAGGAACTTCTTCATGCCCGCTTCGGCGATGATCGCATTCTGTCGAGACACTTTTCAGAGGCGTGGCCTACCTGTTCACCAGACCTTATTCCATGTGACTTCTGGCTGTGGGGAATCCTGAAAGATCATGTTTACGAGGGACGCATACGGACCTTGCCTGAACTGAAAGCCAATATCATTCATCATGTTGCAGCCATTTCATGAGAGACACTTCATGCTACTGTTGAGCACACTGTCCTGCGCTTCCAGCATGTCATCGATGCAGACGGTGGGCTTATTGAACAGTCACTCTAAAAGCAGTAAAATATTGCATTCCCACCATCTGTTTATGATCTTGCAGTGCCACTTTTTCATCTGGTGGCAACTTTTTAAAGTAATTTTTTTTTTCGTTGGTAAATCATATCTAATTACAGCTCAGCAACGCACACAAAGAAAACTACAAGGATGATAATGCAGGGAGCACAATGTAAACGGCAGGTTGTGAGCTACAGTTCAACTCCTTGAAAGCATTTCATGCAAGATTCAATTCTGAAGAATTGAAAAGTTTTAGCTAGGACTATAAGATCTCATCCCTACAATTCTGATTAGTTTATAATTGTAATCCAATGTAGTTATCTAATGTTTGTTTTTTTTTTCCAATCATCATTTAATGCAAATATGCAAAAACAACAATTACATTTCAAATATTTGTTGTTATAAATTATAGTGAATATGTTTATTTGCAGATTTCAAATCAATATACAAAGCAGTCTAAACATAATGAAGAGTTGACTCACGAAGTATCTAAACAAAGATTGTTGATTGGTGAATTAAGCACGGTAAGAAATTTATCTATAAGTGTACTTAGAAATTCAAGTAGATGCAAGACAAGAATTTTTTTTGAATGATGTTTAATAGAAATTCCCGACATAAGAGACATATTCCCGATATATTTCAGTTTTATAGAGCAAAATTTCCTTCTCAGGACAAGGAGTCTTCCAAGGAATCAAATAATAATAATGATTTCTATTAAACTTAAGTGGCTCTTTATTTTTTCTACCAAAGAAAGTGAATAACTACATAGATTATTTATTTATTTTATTATATAGAATCCATGGCAAACTTCTGTTCCTGAAATTTGTGCGCACTATAAAATCGAAAAGTCAATGGCTGAAGTTTCTACTGAACAACATGCAAACAAAATTATGTTTTATTCCTTCTTGAATTTCTAAGTATGCAATAAAAGTAATTAGAATTAATTTATGTATTAGTTTTTAACAATTATATATGTAGTGAACTGCTTTTGTTAATTAATAGAAAGACGTGGATGAATGTACATTGTTACAGAGTACACTGATGAACATCGGAAAACTACTTATGAATTATGAGTGGTTTAATACACTACATATAGTAAGCCTTGGAGTGGAGCTAATCTCTCTCATCTTTTAGTCTATTTTTTTATCCTCAGATAAATCTATTAGTAGTTTCTCCTTCTTTTTTTTAATCAAGAAATTGGCTATAAAGTTTCTTATTTCTATAGTAACAACTGTTCATCTGTCAAGGCAATTAAATGATTTCTAAAATAAATTTTAGACCATAAAAGTAAAAAAAAAAAGAAAAAAAAAGTTTGCCTAGAATATGAAAGCGGATAAATGTTCTAAAAGTTAAGTCTTATCACAGTGGAAACAAATCTTTATCTGTTGATGTTGTAGAAGATACATAGCTGTGATACTTACACGTAAAAAAGGAAGTTAATTTTTGTTGGATTTTAATAGAGACCTATTGGAATTCATTTAGCTTTGAAAAATTGACAAACCAAAATATTGTAGTATTTTGCAAAAGTTATTAAAGAAGTGTTTATTATATCTCACAGAAATGTAGATATCAAAAGAATTTTTCATTCTCAAGGTGAACTTTATCTGAAAATTAAGTACAGGGTGTAAGGGAACCAACATACTTTTTGTCAGAAAGGATGTCTTACAATGGGGATGACATTCAAGGTTTGGTCTTTAAGAAGTAATGAAATACAAAAACTTTTTAAGACTTTCTGGAAAGAAAAAAAAATGACGAAAAGCAGAAAGAGAGTTTAGTAATATCTTCTTCCCTACCCTCAAGAAATCATAATCGTTTATATTATTTTGATATTTATATTTCTTGTATTAAAGTACCTTAATTTAAAAACAAATTTTAGCCATACCTTATTGAGGACCAGAATTATGGTAGACACTCACTGATAATTTTTTCTTCTTCACATTCCATATACTAATAATATTTGAAAATCGTTGCCCTGAACACTACAAAAGTGAAAATAACGAAGCGATCGACCATACTTCATCAACCTTAAATATGAAATTTAAATGTTACCAAAGACAAATCAAGCACAAATGTTCAGGATTTTTGCAGTTTTCAGTGTTTTTCATGTGAAGATAAGTAAGCTGTAATTCAAATTTCTTTGGCAAAATGTACTTAAATACTTTATAAGTAGATAAATTATAACAAGATAGTACAACATTTTTTTTTTTTAATTATGGATTAGGAATTCTTCTGGAAATACAAATGGTAAACGAGTTTTCATAATTGTTTTAAACTTCATACTTGAATATGAAATTTTTGATTCATTTGAACTATAAAAAGAATAAAGAAAAATGGAAATAAATAAAACGCACTTACAAAAAGTTGAGAGAATTATAAACATGGTAATAATCTGACAGTTTCGGAATACTAAGCGTATTCCTTCATCAGGGATGGCACAAACATATAGGACATTAAAACAACATTTAGGACGACATGATGAGGGAAGGTTTGTTGAAAGTGAGGGAAGTGAGAGGATTAAGAAAGTTTAGCAATAGTCACGGGCGTTTTGCCCGCCGGTTATTGGGTTGTAAGTTTTAAGCTGAATTATATAGAAAGATTTGGCTAGGAGATGGTGGGGTAGTCTATTATGGTGGGAAAGGGGTTTAGCAGCTGAGAAGTTGGGGGGGGGGAGGTTAAAGTGAGTAACAGTGTATGAGTGCGTGGGATGTGTGTTTTTAAAGGCCTGTTGATGTTCTTTAATGCATGTGGATAGGGGTCGGGATGTTTGTCCCACATAGCCAGAGGAGCAATGGCCACATGGGATGCAGTATACTGTGTTGGAAGAGTTATTAGGTTGCTTTGTTTGTGTTATGATTATGTTGTGTGATTTGAAGGCAGGGGCATATTGGTATTGGTTGAGGAATTTTTTTTTGATGAAGCTTTCAACTTCTCAGCTGCTAAACCCCTTTCCTACCATAATAGACTTTCCCACCATCTCCTAGCCGAATCTTTCTATATAATCCAGCTTAAAGTTTACAACCCAATAACCGGCGGGCAAAACGCCCGTCACTATTGCTAAACTTTCTTAATCCTCTCACTTTCAACATACCTTCCCACCTCCTGTCATCCTAAATGTTGTTTTAATGTTTTATATGTTTGTGCCGTTTCTGATGAAGGAATATGCACAGTATTCCGAAACTGTCAGATTATTACCATGTTTATAATTCTCTCAACTTTTTGTAAGTAAGTGCGTTTTATTTATTTCCACTTTTTCTTTATTTCATTACACGCACGCTAAGCCTCCTTAGTATAAAAAGAATAACATAATGGTATTTCACAATAGAGCAACTATTGAGTTTTCTAGTAGCTATGTTAAGTATGTAAAAGTATTTGAAAATTTCTAATATGCATATGAAAATTAGTTGACTCAGTTTTGTTTGTTAGAAGGAAGGTATCAGATGCAGTAATAGGGTACAACAGTGTAGTAGATGAGTAGTCTAAAAACATAGTCTTATCGGTGAAATTAGACAGCTGCCATTATTAAAATATTAATTTATTCAAAAATATAAATTGTCTTCAGCATATCTTCAGCTTTCATTTGACATGAAAATATCTTGATTTGGTTTATTAGAATTCATGCTATAATAGATTGCATAAAACTAGAAGTCTCAATTTCTCATATGCTGAAGAAACAAGGCTGCCAGAATGTATTAACAATCTTATAATAAATAAATCTCCAAACAACATCTTTACCGATATTTCTTCCTTGTTGTAACCCAAGGATTTCCTCAAGGTATATTTAATAAATAATGAAAAATATATGGAAAGAATATGTCATCATTCTTTCCGATTCTTCTTTACTTTCGTACAATATTTCTACTAACGGATCTGGATTATGACCATTGCTACTGCAATGGTCTGGCCATTCTGATACCCCCTTCTTTTTTTTTTTTAACAAATGCTTTACAATGTTCTTTCACTCATTCTTCCAACATTCTCCCAGTACTTCCTATATAGAATCCAGAACATATTAATATGTAAACCATCTTTGTAGAATGTTCTTATTTACTAATTCTCTCTTTTTCCTAATTAAACTACCACTTTTGTGATATATTACCTTAACATTGTTTTCTTTACAAACACTCCTTATTTCTTTACTTAACCTAATTTAACTTACTTTCTTACCAATAAAATTAAGTTAAGTTATGTGTATGTCACGTTATTATTAATTTGTTGGAAAGAAGGTATGTCAAGTCATTGTTAATTTTGGAAAATGTAGAGAGGTTTATTCTTTCCATATATTTTTCATTTTATTTTTTATTATTTATTAAATAGACCTCGAGGAAATCCTTGGGTTACAACAAGAAGAAATATCGATAAAGATGTTGTTTGGAGATTTATTTAATACAAGATTGTTAATCTTTTGCAAGATAGAAGATTTTAAAAAAAAGTGCCACAATGTATATATATATATATATATATGTCTTGACAGCAGTCTGCTATGCGGGCGTTGTGTTGGCACCCGGGTTCGATTCCCAGCCGTGGCTTGGCTGTTTCAATTTCCTTTCCTATGTTGTCAGCCTCTTCTTCACTTTCTCTTCGGTCTGATGTCATTCTGTAATGGCGTCCTGGGGCAGGCAACGAGAAACCACCCCAGTATCTTTCCCCAGGTGTTTCTGGGAGTTCCACGTGAATTCCATAGAATTGGACCTGTCTCTGGACAGAATACTATGGATGGATGGATATATATTTATTTATTTATTTATTTATTTGGCATGGGGTAACTTTTTTTTTCTTTATTTCATTGAAATTAAAAATTATGTAAATTCAACCATTTGCTGTTTTTAAAGTGGAGTGATCCCATAAAGAAAATTTAATTCATTCATATTTTATCTATGTATGCATATGAGAGTAAAAACTTTTTGACATGTGCACAGCTTCCAGTATTCCTCATTCAATTTTTCATATTTTCTGTTAGTATGTTCCATGATTTTCTTGTATTGATTACTAAGGTTTGTTCCATTATTTTTTGTGGCAAACATTCTTTCAGTAAAATCTTTATTACTCTTTATCTAGAATATATATTTTTGTTTACCTGCCTTTGTCTTCGCATATAGAGCCTAATGTTATATTGTCCATTGATTGTACAAATGTGCAGACTGTTTCTCTGTCTTTAAATCTTGTATTTATTAATATTATTAGTGCAGTATACTTTTTTTTTAATTTTTTAATCTAGTTCGTAATGTTGCAACCAGGTGGGTCATGCATGCCCTGGTGTAGCAGTGTGCATGCTCCCAATGTCAGTCTTTTTTGTGACAGTGGTGTGAAATGTATGTAACCAAAGTTGAACAGCTCATACATGAAGATAGCTGTTCTCTGTGGCTGCAATGCATGTGAATGTCATGCCAAGCTTTGTGAAGCATTGGGTGATCGTGCGCTACCCTATTGTACCGTAGCAAGGTGGATAGAGGCCTTCAAACAGGGAAAAGCCTCAACTGTCAATCTTCCTCGTAGTGGACATTCTGTATCAGCTCACAAAGATGTATTGGTGGCTATGATCAAACAGTGCCTCATGGAAGACACACGCCGGACTCTGATGACTCTGATGGAATTAGCTCAGCATACAGGTATTCCTGCGTCATCGGTGCGCTGCATTTTATGGCAGGACTTACATGTGAGGAAGATTGCTGCCAAGTGGGTGCCACATCACCTAACTGAGGTAAAGTAGTGGACTCGCTAGGAGACATGTCGTATCAATCTACAGAGATTTCATCGCAAAGGAAACGACATGCTGCAATGTATCATTACAATCGATGAAACATGGGTAGGAGCCATGAGGTATTACACCTCATTTTTGTGGTACCACCTTCACCGTGCAGTAAGAAAGAAACGTCCCGAACTCTTGGGCATCGCAAGAATCTTGCATGACAATGCTAGACCTCACAAAGCAGACATTGTTAAACGTTGTTTACAGTGTTGGGTTTGGGAGGTCCTGCCACACCCACCCTATTCCCCCGATCTCAGTCCATGTGACTTCGATCTCATTCCTAAAGTGAAGAAGCTGTTGCGTGGGAAACTCTTTGCCAACACACAGGACATCATCACTGCAATTTGGCATGAGGTGGCACATATTAACGAATGGCATGCAACCGATAGTATTTTCTGTCTTCCCCCATCGATGGCAATGAACCATTCACAACCTGGGAGACTACTTTGAAGGATGTATGTGCATAACAAAATGATTTTCCAGTGATGTTTCATTATGTGTAACAGGTTGTACGTGAATAAACCAATTATTTTAAATGTCATGTTTGTTCCTTCTATCCTCCCAGTGATTTCTGCACGCATGCCCCATCTGGTCACAACATTTCGTACTCATGTCACACACTTTCAAACCTACATATCCGATTTCCAGTGGTAGCATGTTTTCGAGAGAGAAAAAATAGTTGCCATAACTTATGAATCGACTCTCGTATATTGGCTCAATGAGGTTGGATATCACAGCTGCTGATGAGTAACAACAAGGAAAATATATTTTACTTAATTTGAAAGAATGATTAAAACAAAGGAGGTGGGGGACACATACACATATATGATAACAGACAAATTAAAAAAAACTTCATGAAGATATTTGTTTACTTATTACAACTAAACCTTTTTAAAGTAGGGTAAAGTGACCAAATGTCGGCCGGTGCCCAAATGTTGGCCACTAAATGTTTTTTGTATTTTAAGAAACATGTAGTGGTCTAGCTTTGTTTTTTTTCGTTTTACACAATTTTTACATCTTTGGACTACCATCTTATCTTAGTTTCAATTGTCATCTCCAGATGTCGCCATTTACTTTAAGCTCTTATCGAAGATGTGAGATTGATTGTTGCTGGAAACAATTGTTTTGGCGAGATTCTTCAGATTGCAAAGTTGAGAATTCATTTTCTCCAAGCCAAAGCAATACTTAGTTTTCATGTTTTTTGTATGATTTTGATATTAGCAAACACTTAGCTGATATTTTAACATTATTTCCTAAGTAATTAGTATTTATTACCTTAAAGCGCTTCAGTATTTACATTTTATTTTCCTATTTCAAGTTGCCCTAATGTATGTCGGCCATGGATGGCCCAAATGTCGGCCAGCTATTGACCAAATGTCGGCCATTATTTATTTGTTAGCGTGTAGCTTAGCTTACTTAACAGTTTAGTAAAAAAATATAAACACCTATCTTACTTATTAAAGACTAGTGGCAACCCGTGAAATATTCACGGAAATAAAATAGATTCCACATTTTTGAAATACCGTGACATTTTTCAAAAACCCAAGATTGAAAACGATATTCTAAGCTCATTTTTTGAAAGCCATGACTTCCATAACAGCCCAAGTATAATTTGACTGATGACTAAGCAATAAAACAATATATGTATTTTGATCATGGTACTTCTTGCAAGCATGTAATTATCCATATTTAGAGGTTAGTTTCGAAATATGCTTGAAGAGTCAATAAGGTGTGTGAGTCATTATAGCGTCATTATAAGTTAACCTCCTGCCCTAAAATAATGTCGATCCTCACAAGAATAGCGCTGTTGGGACGACACGGAATGTTGGTGACGCCACCTTGTATTTTGTTTCTTGCTTAAATACTGTGTCTATAGCGCTACTGGGATGACACACAAACACACTGACCGACCAACATACGTACATACAGTTTTTGCCTATTAAAAGGATGATTAGGCCTATATTTGTTTTCGAATATAAGAATATACTTACAGGCTGAAAAGAAATTAATTTTATAAAAAAAAAATGTGATGTATTTAAATAGCAGTTTGTATGCGAGGTTTACATTTCTATCAACGCCTAGCCTAGATCTCACGACATAACTAGGAAATCCCTAGTTTTTTTCCGAATTCACAGAGGCATAGCCATAAAATAGTTTTAAAAAAAGAGAAATACTAGTATTAACGCCCTTTTAACTGCCAAGGAAATTATGGGATGGAGAAGGACAATTTGGCTAGAAAATGCATAGGAAAATTAATTTCTTTTCATCTATTATTGCAATATTTCCACTGTAGGCTAGGCTATTGCACATTGAAACGATCAGAGCAAAGAATTGTATTATTAAGCATATTAAGTTTTATAAATTCCAGAAAACACTTTCGTACCATAGATGAAATAAGGTTACAATAAATACAATAAATTACTTACAATAAACATTTTATATTAACATCAGATGTGGTATATGAAATGAAACTGAAAGCTGCAAAAGAAAAGAAAGAAAAGGAAGAGCTACAAATAAAAAAAAAAGAGAAAATAGGCTTAAAGCAGCTGCTTTGAAGAGAGAGAAAGCTGACGACTAAAAAAAAGAGAAACCTGAAAAACAGCAACAGAAACAAGAGTTGAAGAAGAAGAAAGAAAACTCCTAAAATCTAACAAGGAGAAGAAAATAAACATTTTCATAATATTTTTTACATAAATTTGTATACTAAATGTTAAAATGAGATAATTTAAATAAATTCCTATGAACAGCAATGTTAAACTGATGCATATTTTTAACTGGCCAACATTTGGTCATCCCCTGGCCGACTTTAAGGCACCCTGGCCGACATTTGGTCACATTGTAAGGTTATAGTAATTAAAGCGTAGTTAACTTAATAATAGGTATTTTTCGTAATGCCATACTTCTTTATTTCATTAAAATTACAATAAATCTAAAAAAATTTTTCAATCATATAAACTAAGTCATCAGCTCTTTTATTTTCTGGTTATTTGTAGTATGTGGCCGACATTTGGTCACTTTACCCTAACTCAGATTCTTTATTCACAGCTAATGTTAAAGACAAAGTTATAATTTTGTAGATTTGTAACTGCCTATTTAAAAAGATTAGAACTGTTAAAGGACGATGAGAAATATCAGTTTCCAAACTTATTTTTTAAAAATCTATATCTATAAAAGGCAAAACCCACTGACTGACTCAGTCAAAACTGCTGAACCTAGGAACTTGAAAATTTCTGGATGGGTTCCCCTTATGACATAGGAACTCTCTAAGAAAGGATTTTTAAAAATACCACCCCTAACAAGGAAACCTCTCGAACCTTACTATTATAGATTTTAATGAAGCTTTGCAGAATGAATCATTAGATTGTGTTTATAAAATGAAATCTTAGATGTGGAATCGACCGCGAAGGACCAATATTTGGGGGTCAAAAATTTTCGAATATAGGTCGTTTTACCTCTCAAACACCAGATGGCGCCAATGATTTGTTGCTAACGTCTATATCTAGTAGTTTCCTATACATTTTAATAGCTAAGTTAAGTGGTGCCATCTGTTGTTGACTCGTGATATAAACTTATTCAAAGTCTTTATTTTGTTTTAAGTTTCCAAATTCGGAAAGATTCTTAAACGTAAATTAGAAAGAATCAGATATAAGAGGAAACCTTCTACATTAGTTGGTTTACATGAAATTGATCAGCGTTGTAAATGAAATTGATTTATCGATATATTATATATCATAACCAACTAATGTAGAAGGTTTCCTCTTATATCTGATTCTTTCTAATTTACGTTTAAGAATCTTTCCGAATTTGGAAACTTAAAACAAAATAAAGACTTTGAATAAGTTTATATCACGAGTCAACAACAGATGGCACCACTTAACTTAGCTATTAAAATGTATAGGAAACTACTAGATATAGACGTTAGCAACAAATC
>JAFIDM010009631.1:6571174-6602642 GCA_023159025.1 Thereuonema tuberculata
AGAGGCTTTGCTCACAAAATATAAGGTTTGTTTTATTTTTTATATATATATTTTAGTGTTTTTAGGGTACAAAATTGAAAGAAAAATGTTTCTGTGTTTCTCAAATTAACATTAAATTCAATCAAAGGCAGTAGAACAACTGTGAATCAAAAAATTTACTTAAAATGTGAAAAATCCCTACTGTGGCCTATATAAACTTGTGCTCCAGTTGGGAAAAGCATGGTGGACGCTGGTGGTTGGCCGCACTGTACTCTCTAGTCACTGTACTAGCAACAAATCATTGGCGCCATCTGGTGTTTGAGAGGTAAAACGACCTATATTCGAACATTTTTGACCCCCAAATATTGGTCCTTCGCGGTCGATTCCGCATCTAAGATTTATTTCATTTTATAAACACAATCTAATGATTCATTCTGTAAAGTTTCATTAAAATCTGTAATAGTAAGGTTCGAGAGGTTTCCTTGTAAGGGGTGTAAAGGGGGGGGGTGAAGTTTCTTGAAGGTTATGCATATCTCTGAAATGGTTTGAGTTAGAAACACGAAATTTGACATGAATGTTCTTTGTCAAAATCAAAAAAGACCCGTATTTGGTGAATTTTCGATATTGGCGTCCTAAGGGGTGTAAACAGGGGGGGGGGGCAACTTTCTTTAAAGCTCCACATATACAACCAGAGGCAACAATTGGAACTAAAATATTGTTGTGCAGAATAGTGCTACATATTAATCTGGAGGCAAAAACTAGAACTATGGGGTGTAAACGGGAGGTAGTGAGGTGTTGGACAGACATTCCTGAAGGATATTTCTACAGGGTTTTCGGGATAGATATAGATTTGTAATGATTACATGAGTTTTTATGAACTGGGGAATGCCTGAAGTGATAGGAGTGTGGAGAAGAGGAGAAAGGGTTGGTAAGTCTTATATTATCCAATCTAGATATTAATTTCATATCTAGAGATCTCGAGTTACAAAATTCAAATATAGCATTACTTTGTACTATTAAGTGATTTTTGTACTAACTGGAAAAGTTTTGAAGTGATCTCGCAATTTCAATCTCTTTCTCATCCACATCCTTGTAACCCATACAAAAACGGGTATTTTGCTGGTATGTAAATTTAATACTCAGCTTAACACATTAAGAAGGATAGCTTTTAAAAATTCTCAGTGAAAAACCAAGACGTAAAAATTTTAAACCAAGAGTATGATATCTTTGAAATAGCATAAGATTAAATTAAAAACATAAATACAAGAAGTAGCTCTGATTCTAAAAATTATTAATAGAACCTGAATTTTGATGGCCTAAAAATCAATTTTATATATATATATATATATATATATATATATATGTTACACCGAATCCGTGAAATTGCCTATTGCGTGAAATCGGCAAAAAATTGCCGAATTCATGAAAAGTGCAAGCCCGTTGCTTTATTCATGAAATAGGCAAATTAGCTGCCGAATGCGTGCATTGAGCAACAATGTTCTTGCTTTTTTCATGTATTGAGCAAAGTACACAGTGGCGCTCCAGTGGTGTTTTTTATAACTAACCGTTTACTTGAGCAAAACGTCCAGTTAAAGGACGTAGAATTGAAAGAAAATAGAAAGAAAAACGACACCTTAAACTAATTTTATTAAAAGGTAGTTTCACGATTTGCATCGTGCGTAATCATCGTATGAATTTTCACGATTTGCATCGTGTGACATCATCGTATGAAAATGGTCGATTTTCAATATGTTACAGCGCGCTGCACTGCGCAAGCGCACTAGTTGTTTAGTTTCTTCGATTGCGAGTTTCTTTGAACACGTACAGACTGTCACCCTCGTGCTTCATCCGATTCATAACAAGGATTCCGGAAACTTAGAAACATCACTCATGTGTTAAATTGAATTTGATTTGTATTTTTAAATGATTTGTTAAATAAAGAAATTTCAAAAGAGGCATGGATATTTGTAACCGAGAATCGATTGATAGCACTGTAATTGTATATTGTATTTTTTAGAGGTTTGTTAAATAAAGATAGCTAGATTAAAAGAGGTGTTGATATTTGTAACCTTTTTGACTTGAAAATACATCGAATTATATATTATAATATTTAAATTTACTAAAACGCTTTCAGCAAATAAATAAAAATGTCCAAGTTATGACACAACCCAAATCCATGCATCTTAATACAGATTCAAGTTAAATTCGACATCCGTTTCAAAATTACTTCTACAACTGTCAAAATGACAATTTAAGAATTCCATACACTTACTGCTCATTGCACGCATTCGGCAGCTAATTTGCCCATTTCATGAATAAAGCAACGGGCTTGCACTTTTCATGAATTCGGCAATTTTTTGCCGATTTCACGCAATAGGCAATTTCACGGATTCGGTGTAACATATACATACATACACACACACACACACACATATATGCACTTACAACTTGAAAAATTAAAAACATTAGCTAAAAAAAAGTTGACCTAAACAAACAAACAATGCTTCCATTTGGGAGCAGGTAATTTTCCAAATTCTTTGTCTGAAATAAATACCTAAATATTACAAAAATATGTAGTTATATGCACGCTTAAAATTACAAAATATATTTATATCCATTAAAAAATAAAAAGGAAGATCAGAAATACTGTGTCATTAAAATCCAGGTCCTAAGCATTGTTTTGTTATTAAGAGATGTGAAGTAATTGTGATTTTAATTCCCATTAAATACATACAAAATAAGTAATGGGAAATAATGATTATTTTTTCTGTTATGAGAATCATTTTTAATTCATTTCTGATTAATATAAATTATCATCTTATTTTATAGAAAACTAATTATCTGTTGTTGAAATTCAATGAAGAAATTTAATATATTTGTAATGAATTGTTTCAGGAGCTTGAGAAAGTGAAGATGCAACAGTTGGAAAATCCATTCTTAAAGTTGCAACAACATCCTAAGCCCTGTGTGAAAAAGACAGATGGATGGCCAGTACTTTATCATAGCAAAAGATTATCTAATACTAATCTTCCTTCCAATAGAGCAGAGAGAATCTCCAGTTTAACATTTTTCAATGAAAACAAGACATGTGAGCCTCCAGAAGACAAAACTTCAACAAGTTCAGGACCAGGGGGAGATTTGAATCGCAACTATTGGTATAAAGATAAAACCAGAAAATTAGAGAGAGCTGCAGTTACTGAAGAGAAACTGGAACATTTAAAAGGCAGGAAGCATATTGACCTTAATATTTTGTTTCCATGCGCAAAATCCATGTCACACTCAGGAGCTTCTGGAACAGTTAAAGACATCCAGTCTGCTGATGGCCATTCCTCTATACCTAGAACAGTGTCTGAAGATAACGTGGCATATCATAGGAATTTTAAGCATGCCGTACCAAAGCCTAAGCAACTTGATAATATGAAGGTGCCAAATTCTCCTGAAAGTGATCAAATGGCCGTTAATGCTTGTAGCTCATTGCCAAACAAGTCTTGGGGCAAAATTTCCAAAACTGAATTGGCTGTTAATATAAGTGTGAACAATGAAACTTCTTCAAAACGAGAGTTGGGTATCGCATCTCGCTCTAATTTCAGTTTTACTTCCGAGTTCGATAATGAAACTCAGAGCAGCATTGCACCAGAAACATCCAACACTGATTTTAATTTCAAAAACAGTAGTTGTTCTATTTTAAGTTCTGACCAAACAACACAAGGAAACCTTGACCAAGCAGAAGTTTGTCATGACTCACAGGTTGAAGTCGAAGAAGCCGAATCTAAGGTTAGTATTATTTTATGGAGTACAAATGGAAACTTAATAGATGAGTGACAGTATAATGTTGACAATCCACTACCCTATCCATAATTAAAAGAGTGGTCTTGGTCTTGGTATTTGAAAGAAAAACAAATAGAGATAAGTAAGCTTACCGAAGTAAAATATAAAACATAGAATCTTGCTAAAATGATAATATGGTAACTGAAGACATAACATTTGCTAAAAAATGATGAGCGCACTTATTAAAAATCGATTGATATATACATGCTAAAAGCAAGGAATAATAATAATACTTAATAGGATAGTTTCAACCCACTGAACTTCGGGTTAGCTTCTAAGATAATCCGACATTCAGTGGGTTGAAACTATCCTGTTAAATATTTTTATTATTCCTTGCTTTTAACATGTTTATATCAATCAATTTTTAATGTGTGTGCTCATCATTTTTAAGCAAATGTTATGTCTAAAGATTTCAACCCACACACGTTAAAGATATTGTAACTAAAATTCCCTAATTAAGTTAAAAATTACTTTATTAATTGACTGAACATGCAAAATCTTACTATAACATTTTTCTTCTTTGGTGTCTGTTGTACGATCATCACACTAAAACTGTTTACTTATAGTCCAACTTAAAATGAAGCATGAGCATATTCCATCCCCATCCCTCAAAAATAGCTGGACTGATTTCTTTAAACTATGAGCACAATTATTGTCATCTTCATCATCATTGGAAGCTGTTCTCCACTATGCAACGGATACCTTGAGTATATTTCTAGTGAATATATTCTGGATGCAAAGTTCATAGCCTAATGAGTTTTGATTGGAATGACTTAAATTATGGTTGGCACAAAATAAGAAGATAATCGTAGGTTATCGATTACAACTTCCAAGCATGCTCCTAAGTACAGCTCCATCTATCGCACAATGTTGTAACTAAATCCAATATTTCTGATGTCAAGAAGAATCCAATTTTTTTTTTTTTTTAATCTTGTATCTTTAAACTGTCTACACATTATTTTTGTATTATTTTCTTGTTATTAATATTTTTATATTACCAACATCTTATTATTGAATTTATATTATTTATAAGATATTAGTTGTGTTTTAATTCTATTTTTTATTTTTAAATTTATTTATTTCAGTTATTAAGTATTTATTTCACCTTTTTTTAATGTTAAATTGAATCAAACAAATTGGTCTCTTCCGCTCATTTAGTGCCCCTGAAAAGGGCCTTTTTATTATTTCTGTGAATTCTAAAAAACAGCCAATACAGAGGTTAATCTGAAAGAGGTTCAAAGCTTTCATCGAAATCACTGTCGTCACTGGAATCGGAAGTAGTTATGAGAAGGGGCTCCACTCGATTCTCAATGAGATGATCTGATTGCCAGTAGGCTTCTTCTACCTGCAATACATGATTGTAAGCAGCCATCCAATTATCTGACGATACATTTTGTACAGCTGCTGCGGTGAGATTTTCAATGTCACTGAGTTTAAAGGTTGTATTGTACTTACGTACATCCAGATAAATAACTGTTTTCCCTTCGGAACGTACCTGTTTGATTTGCCTTAAATATCTGTGTCGATGAGCTACAATATCAGGCTTTTCGATGTAAAATTGCCTCATGTCAATTCTTCCGTACTTCATTCCTAGTTTTACACACAGAATTTTTCGTAATGATGTTTTGCCTCCCGTGAATCCAATTTTCGATTGTAATTTTGAAAGAATTTTACTAATTGTTGGATAATCATTCTCTTGAAAAATTTCACTCACCGTGGCTCTGACAACAGATAAATCAAATTCATCTAACTCCAAAATTGGCTTAGGATGTGGTCTTCTTTTTCCTGGCGTTGAAAATGAAATCCCGCCATCGTGTTTCGCTTTTCCCTCGTTGACAACTCTGCAAACCGTCGAATTTGACAAATTTGTTGCGATAGCAGTTTTTTTTATTAATTCATTAATAGACATTCCATCGCCCTCACTCTTAAAATATTGAAAAACATTCCAAATTATACCTCGGGATTGGCTGTGTAAGGTCAGACCTTTCTTACTAACGCACACTTGTTCTTCCAATACCGCCATGTTTTTTGATACTGTCTTTTGTTCAGTATTTCCAGGAATAACTAAAGGATCCCCTTATTCCCGTTTTTATCATATCTTCTTATTTTGTGCCAACCATAGTCCACTACAATTTATGACTTAAAGAATATAAGGAAAAAATAAAACTTATTACAACTATAATAAGCCAGATAGAAATGGGGATTTTACAAGTTTCAATTCAAAAACTCATATTCTTATTTCTACAATTATATTTTAAGTTATATATAATGTAGTGTTTGGTGCAGAATGTTTCAGTAAAATGTTAAGAAATAGATATACAGGACGATTCAAAATTCCCTGTACAAACTTTAAAGGTAGGTCAGGAATACAAGAACAAACTATATTCATAGTGTAACATATGTCCGCAAATGCCATCCAAATGTGCTAGAAGGTACACTAAGGTTCAGAAATAAAAGAAAAGTAAGATAGACAACATGTTTATTAACCCTATGTTTACAATATTACAGTAAGATGTACATTTACAGGTTCACGGTAGGTGCTCAAAGTTTCTTCCACCAACAGTAATAGATGCCTCACAACGTTGATGCACGGCTTGCCGAACATGTGCAAAAATGCGAGGCCTTTCACAGAGACATCCAGCTGCCACAGCAATTCCTGTGATGAGGTCAGCATCAGAGGCAATGGGGGTCTAGTAGATGATGCCTTTGAGGTAACCCCAGAGGAAGAAATCCAGTTTCACACAATGTCTGGTGCAAACACACAAACATTTGATGATTGGGCACACATCTGTTGGGGAACATTCACGATACAACGTACAGCTTGAATAGTTTGTTTTTGTATTCCTGACCTATCTTTATACAGGAAATTTTGAATCACCCTGTATATATACTGGGTGGTCATAATTAAACAGGAGGTGTTTGGAGCACGATAAGCCAAAAACTGTTTCAGAAATACTTTTACATACTTTAAGGGTGGTGGGTTCCTAACATCAAAACAAGAACAAAAGAACAATATGTCCGAAAATCCTACGGTTTTCAGTTATTAAAGAAAGAACATACTGACACGTATGTTAGACATTGTCAGGTTATTAGCAAGTGTTGAAACTTTAAGCAACTCAGAAACTCATACGAAATGTTCAAAATGTCCTCCTCATGCTTCCACACACGCATGCACTCATCGGATCATGGACTGTTGAACCCTTTTAAATACTCCCACATGGTGTCGAATGGTTTTGCAGACTTCCGTGTCATGTTGATAAAGTGTCTCTGCATTAGGAATGTCTGCTTCATAAACCAATTGTTTCAGGTAGTCCCAGAGATAAAAATCCAAAGGATTGAGGTCGGGGGAACGTACAGGCCATGGAACTGGTCCTCCCCTACCTATCCATCTGTCGTGGTAGATATCAGCCAGTGCATCTCGAACAATGTGGCTAAAATGTGCTGGAGCCTCATCATGCATAAACCCCATATTTCGCCTTATTTGCAAGGGCACATCCTGTAGCAAGGCTGGAAGAGTGTATGGAATCATGTACCCATAGACAGCGCCTATCAAACATGCTGGGAGAACGTATGGACCTACTAAACAGTCACCTACAATTCCAGCCCACACATCAATCTTAAACTGCTGCTGGTGTCTAGCCTGAATTGTACGAGGATTTTCATGAGCCCACTAATGTTGGCTGTGAAAATTTGTTAGTCCATCTAAATCCAAATGTTGCCTCATCTGTAAACAAGACTGAAGAGACAAAAACAGATTGGCAGTTTGTGCAACAAACGAGCAGAAAAAGTTCTCCCATGGTGGATAATCGGCAGGTGAAAGACCCTGCACACATTGCAGATGATATGGATACAGGAGTATCTCATGAAGTACCCTCCATGCGGTAGTAGGAGATGCATCACATACTCAGGCCACCTGTCGTATGCTGATACTTGGATCTTCTGCAACAACCTGTAAAATGCGTTCTTCCTGGTTAGGCGTATGAGTGACTCTTGGTCTTCTTCGATCCATAGTTCGTGGTTCTATGGATCCTGTCTCAGCAACACGACAATAAACAGCAGTAAATGTTGGATGACACATTGAAAGCAATTGCACATTGAATGTTCAAATCAGTAATTGGTAAACCTCCCCATGGTGGCGATGCATGCTAGTATACGTCGAGGTAAGGAGTGATAAAGATTCCTAATCTCATCCTGCGATACATTCTGCCAGGCATTTCGCACTTGTTGCTCCAGATCTTTTACAGTTTGAGGTGCCTGAATCTGGCAGCCTACCTGTCTCATACATGTTCGATTGGCGAAAGGTCTGGTGACCTTGCTGGCCAAGGAAGAGTATCAACAGCACGAAGGCACAACAGAGACATGCGAGCCGTATGGGGCCTGGCATTATCATGTTGGAAAATGGCCCGAGGATGACCTGCCATGAAGGGTAACAAACAGCCACAGGATGTCAACAACATATCGTTGAGCTGTTACAGTTGTACGCAGGATGACTAAGGGTGACCTGCTGTTGTAAGAGATAGCACCCCACATCATCACACCAGGGGTAATGGCTATGTGCCTCTGTAAAACAAAGGGTGCTTGGGACTGCTGGCCCCGGCACCTCCAAACACTGATCCGATGGTTATCTGCTCAAGACTGAAGCGGGATTCATTGCTGAACTATGCACTGCCAGTCTGCTGGCAGCCATGCTGATTGGCTACAACACCACTCCAGACGATAGTGTCGCTGTTGTGGGGTTAAAGGCAGATGCCGCAAACGCCACTGTGCGCATAACCCAACCTCAACCAAGCACCGTGTGACGGTGGAACGTACCACGGGTGGTATGGAAGAGGCTGTAGCACGTTGGATGGCGGACAATGATGCCGTTGACAGTTCTGGCCTGTCGCACATCCGATCTTGCCTCGCAGTCGTGCACCTTGGCCTTCTAGAGTCTTCATTCTGCCGATGAGTTCCTTGCAGCAACCATAGCTGCCAGCACCTTTGCATAGTAGTGCAGGTGGCGGCCTATTGCTCTGTATGACCATCCAGCTTCATGCATCCCGACTATGCGACCATGTTCGAAGTCGTCCAGTTGGCAATCAGGTCTTCGACAACATCGTAATGGCATTTTTGGTTGTGTCTCCAGCAAACTGCACTGCCGACGAGAAAAGATAACCCGTCTGCAATTGTTACGTGTTTTATATGTTGCTACTGGCGCAGCGGAAACGCATGGTATGACCGACATTAACACTCGTTGGTCTTGCAAATTTAATCATTTGCATATATGGTATAAAGGAATGTTCATGTGCAATTTCAGGATGATTGGATTATTGTTTAGGGGTGGTTCGATTTTTTTGCGATAGAGTGTATTTTTACCTGTCTGATGTCTCTTAGCAAAATCATTGGCCATTTTTTTTTTTCTATCCATGCTACAATCTGATTCACCCTATGCATGTTTATGTGATATGAAGTTTGACTTCAATATAAATATATTTATATTCATTAATTTGTCTCAGTATTAATTTAAAGTAAAAATTTGCGTGTCCAAGGCCATGTAGGTCCTTGGGTGTGCGGGAGATTAAGGCTACCAGCGATTCTCAACCAATGGGCCTAGTAGAGGCCATATGGTGAGCCTGACACCTGCTCTGTTGCTTTTAATCTGAGAACCCATTTGACAGAGGGCTGGGTGAATCCTGGCATCCGTCTGAAAAAATCTCCATCCACCACACCCACAAATTTTAACTTTGCAATCTTATAAAGCCTTGGTAATAAAATAATCCCAAGATTATAGATGTAAAACTTGGATGCTCTGGAACAGTTTTGGACAACTGTTTAGGACTTAAGATACAGAAGAGTGTAGATGAAAGAATCAGGTTGATTGACTAGCTTCCATCTTTGGAAACACATACCAATTTCCAATTCCAAAATTATATGTTGACTCAAGTCAACATTTAACTTTTGATGGTCATCTAATATTTTATCACACATTTTTCATTTAATTAGTCCAATTGATCATATAAATGATATGGGACATATCACAATTTTTTATTGTATTATGTTTGGTTTAATTTAAATTTAAATTAATAACAACTAATACAGTATTCTAAATAAAACAATGATAATGCAATTAAAATAACGAAATACAATGAATTATTTTTGTTTTCATTTTTATTATGGTAATCCATATCAATATAAAGTAAAGAGCAATATTACAATTAACCTAGAGAATCTTATTTAAGATGGTCCTGGCATTTTTCAATAAACACTTTTATATTATAAAAACAGCTTTTAATTAAAACCTTATATAAAACCTTTCTAAATTTTTGATGTGAAGATATATCTTTTAGGTAACTTGGTAAGTTCTTACACATATGCAGACCAGCATGAATGAAACTATTTTTATATAAGGTTGTATTGAAGGAAGAGATAAAAATGGCATCTTTATTTCTTGTGTTATGGGAATGTATATTTGAATTAGTTATAGAATTATTCAAATTGGATTTGATAAAATTTTATAAATATATATAGAAGGCAACAGTAAAATATGTAATTATTTTTAAAAATGGCCTTCAACTAGCAGTTTGAGAGACTTGTACCAAAGCTCTCTTTTGGAACTTAAAAATTTGGTTGGCATTGGGTGAATTACCCCAAAAGATTATACCGTATGTTAGAATAGAATGGAAATAAGCATAATACATTGTACGAACAGATGATGCTTTTATCAGTAAAATCAAAACAAATTTTACTTAATTTTTTCCCTAATTCCTGAAGATGATAAACATCTTAAATGGTCTTTACAAGCCATACACCAGAAATTTTGTATTTTTAGAATAGTGAATAATTTCATTTTGATACTCTATAACTGGCCACTCAAAATTTGTATTTTATGTATGATGAAAATACACAAAATGCTATAAGCACAATTTTAATTTATTTATTTAAGTATGCAACTGGAACAAGTAATTATAAAATTTATTAAAACTTTTCTGTCATTTCAGATTGATTTAGATGGCCTTTTCAAAAAGTTAGAAGCCTTGCAAACCCAGTGTATTTTGGATAATAATAAGCTTCAATCTCTCTTGGATGCCAAATAAACTGCAAGAAATTGGTAAATGTATTGGCTATTTGATGTGATTACTTTTTGTCTATTGGAAAATAGGAATAGTTTGCATAAAATAAACAAGAAAAAGAAGCATTATTGTATATTTATTTATTTTCTGAATTCATTTAATGTTTGTACAAATGTCTTTCCATTGCAGATACTTGTTTTGAAGAACAAATTGAAAAAAAAAATACATTTCAAAATTTATGAGCTGGTTGTTACTTAATGTTTTATTGTACAAAAAAATCAAGATATAAAAAGAAAATTAGTGTTTTCTACAGTATATAAAGAAAACAGTTATTGTATTTAAAAAAAAAACTTATGCAATGCATATGCTGTGTTCAACATCAAAATATTAGCATTCATTGCTACTCTACCACTTGAAAGAATAACATTGAAACTTTATTCAAAAAAAGTATCTCCAGTATTTAATTACTTATTGGTAAGTACACAGACATTTCTTTTCCAGAAGAAAAAAAAATATTAGGACATTACAGATTCATTGTACCGGTATTTAAAATTTTAGAAAATATGAATATCCATAAACTTACAATGATCATGCAATTAATAAATTAAGATTAATCTTAAATAGGCACTGGCTGTATATCTTTTTTTTTATCATATTCATCAATATACCATTGTTGGTTTAAATAAATGAATTTGACCATGAGTTTGTACAGTGTATTTCTTGATTTAACTTCTACATACATGGCAACAAAGAAAGCAACAAAAAATAAAACGCCACAAACTAGAGTTACAACTTCAGACTTGGTAAGTTCAGTTTTATCCAAATTATCACGGATACCTTTATCATTTTTGAAGCACAGAATTGTAGCTGTTGCACATCCAATCATAGTTATCAAACTAATAATAAAAACTATATGTAAAATTTTATCTCTCTGAGAACACTGAGGAAACTGCCAATGCTTGACCTGAAAAAGAAATTTAAATAACTGTTTGAAATACAAGAAATAGACGTGTTGTTTTTTTGATTAATCATAAACAATCATTTCAGTTTCAAACAAACACATGACATTGTGATAAAAAATATTACCGTATTTACTCGCATAATTTCCCCTTTTTTTTCCTCAATATTTTGACAAAAAAAAGGGTGGGTGGGGAAATTACGCGATGTTTTTCAATTTGAGGAAAAAAAATATGGTGAAAGTTTAAGGAAAACCATGTTAAATATTGATTTTTAAAGCAAGAAATGTAATGAACAACAATTTTATTAACACGCAACATTTAAAATATAAGAAATCACATCTCAACATTTGTTTTTCCTTCAAAGTACAGTTAAGCAATAGGCATGCACGGAAGTGTGTGTGCGACTGTGACGTAATTTCGTAACTCACGCAGCGCAGCCCGCCATCTTTATAGCTGCTCACCGCATGACGTCATGAGAACTTAACTTTATTCGCGAACTCCACGTTTTCACAAAACACTCGAAATTGTTGTACTGATTCAGAAGGAGTCTGCTCTTGTACTGACCGGGGTGGGGGTGGAATCTTCCCCTAAAGTAGCGTGGGATAGAGAAATGCGGAAGTAACGGTACATTGTTGCGTCGTCGTGAGTTGACCGCCAGTCAAGGTCATGTTGGAAACGCGTTGAAGTAGAGGTGGGGAAATTATGCGATAAAAATAAAAATTGAATTTTGTAATCCACAAAAACTGGGGGGGGGGGGGAATTATGCGAGTAAATACGGTATTCTAACAAATTCAGCAGGAAACTCTCAGGTGTTTCGAGACTTAGTAGAATTGGAAACATCAATAAACATTTCAAATGAATCCAACTACTGTACTTTTTTTCTTCTTCTCCCCTCAAAAAAATTTTTAGAGTTTACACCAATTGAGTTCTTTAATTTTGGACAGAATTTTAAGGGAAGACAATTCAGTAATTCACTAGAGTCATTTGATAACAACTGGTAAGATAGCTAATGACATGACTAGAAGCCTCAGTTCAAGCAAACAAGCGTAAAGAATCTTCTAGAAAAATTTCTTTCATGCCATTGCAATCTTAGTTCTCCTTTTGAATGTTCTACAACCTGAAAACTTATGGAATAAAAAAAATGTTAGAAATTGACACAAATTACTTCTATGATTATAATAGTATTCAGATTAATGTTGCATTTACAAGCAAGAAATTAATGAGTAATAGTGTCATTTGTAAAGGAAATACTGCAGAGGCCTTAGCTTTGAAATGCTGTCTAATATGTTTTAGAAAATAAGTCTCCATTGACCTTGATACATTTTAAAGCTGCAATCATGAAACTTCTACACATTATCAAGCTGTGACCATTTTAATAATAATGTATGTTATAGCTAATTGTCCACTGTATGAGAAATTATCGTATGACATTGGAGAAAAGGAAACAAAAAAATTTTTTTTTGATGTGTGTATGTTGCAACTTAATCCCTCGATACAAGCCAAAAGACTGTTTCTGTTCAGTGCCTTTACTGTTACTGTAAAAAAAAAAAAAAGTATTACTTTGCTTTGTAATAGTAATCAACAAATCAAACTTGAGACCTTATGAAATGCATTTTGGATAATTTAATTTTTTGTCCAATAAACATTGGGTCAGTTTCCTAATCTACATATGTATTAGCTGAAATTTGGTTCAATGCATCTGGAATAAATGCACATGACAATAAATGATGTTGTTCAAAAAACAACCTGGAAAGTTTTCATTTGTCCTATCCTGCATGTCTATGGATCAACCCAAGTTCCAATACTGAAAAACTTTTAGGTAAATGTGAAAGATAGCAATGCTTTTGTTTCTCATTGAAAGCTCTATTAATGATCCCAATTTTTCTTTTCTAAATCACGCACACATTTAAAAAATAAAGAATATTAGCATACGCTAGGACAGTTAATTTTTGATAAATATTCATTCCACACATAAAAGTTGAATTTATTATCTAAATCCCCTGCTTTCAAAGTCATTAATATTTTATAAAATTAATTTTGGGGCAGTAAGAAATACTCTAAGAAACTTGAAATAAGTGATCATGTTAAGTGCTTGCAATTGTTGTTTCCTAGGCACTACAAGATATCTTGGGTATAAGAATACATTTGTCAATTTAAGAGGGAGACAACAGCATATAATTTTCTACATAATATGTACACACATTTCATTATTTCATGTTATAATAATTATAAAACTAAGATAAAAGTGTCATAATCTACAAGTTGGCTGGAAACCCTATGCCTGTTTTGAAGTTCAATATATTGCACTCCTGCTTCAGAAGTGACAACTCAAAATTCGTCAATGTCTGTTAAACGACACAATAAAATCACTTAAAATTGTAATACCTATTGTGAAGTAATGTTACACTGATATGATAGAACTTGAACAAAAAAATTAAGAGCCCACATTACTTCACAATAGGTATTACAATTTTAAGCAATTTATTGTGTCATTTAACAAACATTGACGAATTGAGTTGTCACTTCTGAAGGGGGGGGGGGGCAATATATTTCTCCTGAATGAAACTGCACATGAATTGCCATTTTGTTGGCCAAAGTTACAATTCAATATAGGCTCTTGTATCGTCCACACTGCAATATTAAAAGTACGTCTACTATAAATTTTCTCAGGAAGTCCATTATGGATTTCTAAAGAAGCTTATATATTCTGTTGTTTTGCCTTGTGTGGGTTGGCCCAAAGAAGTATACAAGGATGGAAATAGATGGGGAAACACTGGTGCTTGCATGGAATCGTAACTTTGGTTAACAAAAATGACGATTCATAATTTTGTTATCAAACAAAAGTAGTACGAAGGTCATTCAATAAGTAATGCAACACAGTTTTTTTTCTCGGCTAATATTTGATGAAAAAACATGAAATTTTCTGTACAGTATCTTCAAACATTCTCGCACTTTCTCCAATTGTTTCATCATTCTCCGCTGTGCGGCAGCACTGTAGGTAGCGTTCAAGATGGTGTCTGTGAATGAGATGCGTTCCAAACAAAGAGCAGTTATTGAATTTCTTTTGGCAGAACAGGAGACCGTGACAAATATTCACAAGAGCTTACAGAATGTCTAAGGAGACCAGGCAGTTGATAAAAGCACTGAGTCATCAGAGGAGGAAGGAAAAGGGAAGCTGTCTGATCTCCTGTGCTCTGGCTGGCCGCACATAGCTGCAACGATCAACTCGCAAGCCTACGTAAAGATTCTTAAGAAACAGGAAACGATTTCAGTGTGTTTGTGGCCACAAATATATGAACTTCTGCTCCATGACAATGCCAGACCACACTTAAGTCTGTATACCTGCGAGGAGATCACAAAACTTCGCTGGACTGTTCTCCCTCATCAACCCTGATCTCGCACCTTCAGACTTCTACCTATTCGGATCTCTAAAGGATGCAATCCGTGGGAAGCGATATGGCAACGATCAGGAAGTTCTTAATGCAGTAAGAAGTTGGCTGAGGCACAGATCAGTAGAGTGGTACAGTTAAGGCTTAAAGCTCTGACATCTTGGTGGCGTAAGACCATAGACTTGAACGGAGATTATATGGAGAAATAGTTTTTTGTAGCAAAAGAATTGAGGAACAAGATGATGTATTTAAAACTGTAATAAAGCATATCTACTTTGAGAAAAAAAAATGTGTTGCATTACTTATTGAATGACCCTCATAGTAATACATTTTTATTTTTATAGTTGTAATAATTTAAAAATAGGCACTAACTTTACACTCACTGGACATCTGAAATATTGAATGATTAAGACCGGATCATGAATAAAGAACTTGGAGTAAAGGGAAATGAAGATAAAAAATAACCAAGGAGGTAATATTATATGTATTAATTTGTATAAATTAAGTATCTTGGAGTAATTTTAAAAAAGATACAACAATCCATTACCTATCATTACCATAGTATTCCACAGTAAGGGAGAGAAAATTAATATAAAAGCCCATGAAGTTTCATTTTAATGTAAAGCATTGCCACATATTTGAATCAGTTCTGTAAGTAATGAGTAAATTACACGTTGCTGCTAACCATTTTATATTTCATCTGGTTCCTAAACAAACTAAATTTAGACAGTTCCTTTAAGTGAAATCGCCTTATAAATTGTATTATTAAAATGAACTTTCATAAATATATCTAGAATTTAACTGAGGTGATTCCATTATCATCTTTGCCATGCCTAGAGCACAGTTCTTCGGCTTTAACTATTTTAGGGGAATATATATTTCCTCTTCCAACTCTGTCTCTTTCTAGCACCAGTCCCAAACCAGGTTAAAGGAGGCTGTGGTCTTGGAGGTACACTGTATCAGGTGTAACCAACAAAATCCAAGAAATGCCTGTCCCACCAACTCAACCAGAAAATCCTACCCCAATTGGGGAGGGGAAAGGAAGTACCTGGCACCTTAAAATTAGGTTAACCTAAGATATGGAAATCCAGACGGAAGTTGATTGGATGGGAGGCAGTTGGCCTCGCCCTAGGGGAAAAAAAGATTTCTTGAGAATCCTAACAAAAGACTGATCTTAGGAGACTCACCATCAAACATAAAATGAATACGATTTCAGATACACGGATTGCATTAAACTTTAATAGGGAGTATTATTTAAATGGCGCTGGAGGTTTCACTGACCCAGGACAGATTAGGTCAGATGGCTCGAAATCTTAATAGGAAAGGAGCATTAATGAAGCTTAGCAATGTAATGCAACATCAGAAAGTTGCTTTAGATGCTTCACAAGAAATAAGATGGCCTGGAAGTGGTACTGTTTAATGTAATGGAAGCACAGGATTCTTTGTTCATAAAATATAAATAATTTATAATGGGATCCAAGGCGATAGACAGAGATTATATTATATTAGAATATGTAAAAAAATTCTTCAACATTACTTTCATTTGTGTGCATGCAGCAACAGAAGATGCAGATTGTAAGGATGCAATTACATCCATATGATAAATTAACAATCCTAACTACTATTATAAAAGTGAAAATCTGTAGTTAGTTAGTTAGTTTGTCATTCAATCACACCTCAACAGCACAACAGTTCGGAATGAAATTTTGCATGCAGGTCATTTAGGGCACAGAGCACAACCTAGGCTACTTTTCATCTCGGTCGATCAAGTAAGTTCTATGGGAGGAATGAAAAACTTCCCAAAACTGTCCATAGATGGCAGTAGAGCAGTTTTCAAAGAGTGCATTTAAAACATTCCCAAAACTAGTGATAAATGGGACTCCTGCCATTTTAACTTGCTCCACAGACCTGAATAAATAGATACGGTTAATTAATATATGTTGGATTTCTATATTTTACTGCATGTATTGTTTAAAATTTAAACTTTAATTTCAGTTGTATGTTTCGGTTTTTACTTTACTTGATGTAATTTGGTTTTTCGAATAACCAATGTAAGGCTTCCGGAGAGAAACGACTGTAGGTGGCTAGTTGTATGTAAAAGAGCACTCGTACATATTAATTTGTGAGATTTGAATGCATAAATTAGGAAAGAGAAAGCATTAAGATAAAATGTACGGAACTTCAGTCTGCAATATAGAAATGATAATGGTTGGAGGCTTATTGATTTTGTTGTTATTCACAATATGGCTATAAAAGCAGTATGTTATTGGAACATTAACATATTCATATGAAAACAATGATAATGTTGTATGGTATGAAAGTTAACCAAATTGATCATGAATATGAATTGCATGAAGACATGCTATGGATATCTTAAGAATTTAAAGCCTGTAGGGGACCTTATATAGATAGTGAGCTCCTATATCAACAAAGGATATCACTCAGGAAAAACAATGGAGCAGGAAATGTGATAAAGAGAAAAAGTTATAACTGAATATAAACAAGTGGTTATGAAAGGCCTAGAAGAAAATTTTGAGCATGAAGACCAATATGGAAGACCATTGGCAATGGTAAAACATACTATATACAAGAATTGCAGAAAAAAAATGAAGAATGCAAGAAGGCATTAGAAATACAATTGGCAGCGCATCAAAAAATGCTATGTACAAATTCAAGTTCACTAACTTGCAGGGCTGCGTCAAGGTATGTTGGTGCCGGGTTGCCAGGCAAAAGTTGCCGCCCCTAATAAACTAAATTTATTTTAGCCTAAATTTAATATTTTTCCTAATAAAGTAAATATATATATATATATATATATATATATATAATTACATATTTTGCATATATTTCCTTTCCATTAGTATTTCTACATTAAATTATTTGCCACCCGCCGCCTCCCCCAAGACGTGCTGCCTGGGTACCGTGAACCCTGGCACCCCCGCTTGGTGCGGCCCTGCTAACTTGGTTTACTGACGTACATCAATTATATATGATTATTAATATAATCATATGCACGTTTAAAGAAAACTATTTGAAATTTTGAAAGAATTAGGAATTCTTAAGTTTGTAAATTTAATTAAAATGACACTTCTAAAAACATAATGCCATCAAAATACTGTACATTGATAGCTTTCAGAGAGTTTTGAGACAGTAACAGGTGTAAAACAAGGTGATGAACTAGCCAGTACTTTGTTTAAATTATGCATGGAAAAAGTCATGAGAAATATTAAAATTAACTCTGGATGAACTAGTTTTAACAGCACTAGACAGTTCTTGGATGTTGATATGAGGAAGTTTTCCAGAAAATGGAAACGAAATTGGCTTGAATATAAATGAAAATGAAACAAAGTATAATTGGGAAAGGAAACAAACAAGTGACTGAAATTAATAAGCATAAATTTGAAAAGGTTTAAATATCTAGGATCATTGGTAAGAATGAAATGGAAGAAAATAGTAAAAGATAGAATCAGATGCATTAGTCAAGATACTTAAGAGACATAAAATCCAAATATAGAAAATGGTGATAATCAACAGTGCAGAGACCTGGACATGACTGAAAAGATTGAAGAAATGTTCCAAAGAAAAACATAGAAGAGGAATTAAAAAGTAAATACATTGAATTAAATATGATATCACAACGATCATCAAGATTAAAAAACTGGAATGGATAGAGCCTGTGATAAGAATGCTAAATGAAAGATGTTTCAGGGTAAACTTGAGAAAAAGAGGAAGACCTAAGAAGAGATGGAGAAGGATTGCTATGGACACACGTAATGAAGGAAGCAATGCTTAAGATGATGATGATTTCCATTTTCAATTTTTACATAAAAAGTGCAATTAAATACTGAATTAATATATATATTATAATTTCATGAATTATTGTTAGTTTCAAAAACATCATCTATGAATGGCATTAAATCATTCACAAAACCCAAAAGTTTTCACAATCAATTTGTTAATGCACTGGCTTTCATATCTGAAGGGTATGTAGAATGTAGATTAAACTGATAATTTTTAATTTGAATTATCAACTGTCATTTTACTCATTTGCCATTTTAATGTTTCAAACATTTTTATGATTATTATAAAAAAATAATAATAATATTGAAATGAAGGAACTGCTTCTTATATTTCAGACTTCTATGGATCATTGTTAGGTAACATTAAAGCAATCATTATTTCTTGGCTGTGTTTTGATCACTGTATTTTATTTATAATTAATCATGGGTTGCAGTGACCTAATACTAAGCCAATGTTCTTGTTAGCTACCTAATAATGGTCCACAGTAATTTGAGACCGATTGTAGAAAAGAGTTTACTACAAAACAAAAGTAAATGAGACTAACTTAGCTGATGGAATTTATTATTACAGTCACTGCAGTGTTTAATAATGATCAACTTGTATTAAGGGACAAAGCAAGCATTGTACAGAGAAATAAGTTTGTTTTTCTTTTAAATTTTTATGTAATTTCTTTGTATGATATCTATCGTTGTTTTGTATCTTTGCAAAAAAATGTTGACCAACTTAAGTAAATGTCTTTCAAGGACTTTTAAGGACAAACTTCAGTAGCTTTAACTCAGGACTTTTTTTTTTGGTAAGTAACGGGCAGTTAATAATAGAACAACTGAAAACTGACACTAAATTGGGGATGCAATTACTCATCTCTGGCTATCAAGATATTAGTATCAATATAATCACAAAACCCCAAAATTCAATTTCTTGTTATCTTAATTCTACCCTCCCCTCTATCAAAACAAAAATTAAAAAAAAAAATAACTTATAAGCACTTCATGATTACATCACAACAAAAAGGGTATCATTACAAGTAAATTAACAATATTCAGATAATTCTCTCTTTAAACAACAACAAAAAATATTAACAATGAAATTGACTATAAAGCATAGATTATGATATGATTTTCATAAATAACAATATTCACGCTACTTAAGACTACAAAAACAAAATGAAAATGGATCTTTTTTTTTTTTTTTTTTTTTTTTTTTACATGCCGTTAAATTATAATAAAACACCAACTATTAAAGCACATATACAATTTAAAAAAACACACAATAAAACACTACGTACGTTTCAAATCCCAACAAAGGGAATTCGAAACGTAGTATGTTTTATTGTGTGCTTTTTAAAATTGTATATGTGCTTTAATAGTTGGCGTTTTATTATTGGATCATTTTTTTGTTTGAAAAAAAAAAAAAAAAATAATTGAGCCCAATATTAATTTGATAAAAAAATTATCTTTTTAATTCTCTTATTCCTAATTAAACATTTTGTTTTATTACAATTTTATTTTATTAAGTATTTTATTATAATAAATATTTATTGAACAATTTTCAAAACTATCTTTACACACATAATAAGATGTTACAAAGTTTATTTATTTTTCCTTTTTGCATGAGAAAAAAAATCATATTTTATAATCTGTATCTTCCTTTTTATTTTAGATATTAGTTAATGTCAGATGCTGTCAAACAAAGCAAGGATATACAATTAATGTTTTTAATTGTAACTGTTATGTTAATTTCCTTTGTAATAGAATCTTAAAGAAGACAGGATTAAAGACACCTACTACATAATAGCCTTTAAATAACTTGGAATTATTATTATTAAGTGGCTACAAATGCAGTAAAGGAAAGCTTTTCATCTACTGATGACTGAATTTTCTCTACTGTTTATTCATTATTAATGATCTGAGTGGGAGAAAGTCTACATCTACTGCATTAGAAATCACCATTCACTAGTCTTGTGTTGTTTTAAATGATTAGAAATATTTTGCTTTCTGATTTTATTTACATTAAATTAATATGTAAAGGCAATTTTTTATTTTGATATATGTACCATGCCAATGGTATTAATAAACAACACAGAAATACATCAGATAGGGAAAACTGTCAAGTTATTTTCAACGATTGATATTCCATGTTACACCTTTTAGGCAAAGTTATTTATTTTATTTTTTTTAATTGAAGCCAATGAACATATATCTGCTTTCTTAACTAACAATCATTACTTTGGTGATTCAAATTTAATTTCAAATATATAAAATGGATGTGGTTATTAACTCTGTAAAATATTTTTGGAAACCATAAGATAGCTAAATAATAAAATGTTATAATTATTTTTTTATTTTTTTTATTGCTGTGAAAAGCAAAATGCAATCTAATGAAATTTGAATATATTTACCTTAAATTTCTTGTGTCTGTGATACTGATAAAGGCATAATTCACAGCTAGGAGGGCGTTTGGAACGCTTACTAGAAATTTCAAGCCATTTCTGGAAAAAACAAAGCAAAAAAGAAACAAACAATGAAAACATTAATTAAGTAATATCGACTATTAGCTTCCATCTTATAAAAGTACATTTTAAAAAAAACAGCAAAATATAAACTTTTAAACTAAAAAAAAAAAATCCTCCCTTTAGTTTTGAGGATGCTCTGGACCTTTGAACTGCTAAATGAAAGTGGATCTGAATCCAAATGCTTACTTTTATCTTTCCTCCAAAGCTCTGGGGAAAGCAATGAAGAGCCACAGTAATATCTATCTCTTGAAATGCCAAGAAGAATTCTGATGGTCCCTCAAACCCTTGTATAATATTTTAAGTACTCTAAAGCAGAAAGCTCATAATACCAAGCTGCTCATTGGTTGAAATCCTTACAATCAAACAAGAAATTATAACAACTGTAGACAGTTAATATATATCTGAATGTTGTCTTTGAGCTATATATATATTAAGTTGTTGAAATGCCCTCATATATTTAACCTCTGTGAAATATCCTAAATATAGTAAATAGTGAGTTGAAACCTCACAAGATCAAGAGATTCCAGTACTTATTGGTCATAATGTGTAATATCAGTTTCAAAATCATAGAACTTGTAAAAGCACAAATTGATGTTTGGTTGAGCAATGTAAACTGATTTTTTCATGTAATAGTCACAAATCTGGCTGAAATTTATTACTAAGTTATGGAGGCTTACGGACCCAATATCATGCCAAAGAAATAGGCTTGGATTTGGTTCAATGCCTGCAATAATGGCAGGCCCCACAATAACAAACATATCAGTGAGTGGTTGCAGCACTACACGTGACAGGTGTTCGACCATCCACCTCACAGCGCTGCATCAAGTTATTAGGTTATAAACCCTAAAATGTTTTTTTTATTCTACCATATATGGCAGAACACACCCGTAGGAAACTTTATGTACTTGGATATGAGATTTTGCTTCATCCCCATTATTCACCCGGACCTTCGCCAACAGATTTTCACCTATTCAGACAAACGGACAACTTTCAGAAGGGAAGGAGATACCTCCAAGATTGTGATCTCAAAAAGGACATCGAAGGATTCCTACAACGCCAAACCATGGATTTGTATAAGAAAGGTAATTATAGCATAAGACAGCGTTGGTAAGATTGTACAGATGCAGATGGAGCCTATTTTGAATAATAAAAATTACACCCAACACTGAAAAACAGTTTTCGAATTCGTTCACTCCAAACCAACATTTTAGGTTTCCAATCTGATAGTGCTTTTTTTAAGGTTGGAAGAGATGAAACTATCAGGAAGGCTATTTGCAACTAATGGAGAAGTTAAGTAAGCCATACTGTTCTGGCTCCAGGCACTTGACACTTATTTCTTCTATGCTGGGATGGATGAATATATCAATGAAAAAAAAGCTTATCAGATTATGTGGAAAAGGAGTGTGTCAAAGGCCATATTATTGGTTACACCTACACTCATATGTTAATAAATTGTATGAGTCACCTAAAACCTAATAACACATGAACATAAAGAAACATTATCTTCATACCAATGTCTGAAAATGAAACTTAGAGATTCTACTTTACAAAACTTAGGAAAGTTACACAATTTATATTTAACAAGAGTTAGGTTTGATAATCCTACAAAAAATATTAAAAAAAAAAAATGATAATTTTATATTTATTTAGAACTTCCTCTTTTACAATGACTTCTCAGCTAAACAATTCAAAACACTGAATAAATATCTTAAATCATTTCTAAACATTTTTATTTCTAATTTTATCAAATAATTTCCTGTAAACCTCTCACAGGTCAGAAATATATACATTATCTTCTTCCCAAATATATTTAGAAATCTCAATATTCTATTTTCTTTTAAAAATCCAATGTTGCACCATGGTTTGGAAAATTTGCAATTTCAGAGAATTTTAAATTGATCAAAAAATTTAATACAGTTTCCTTGATGAATAGTTTTAATAATGTAAGAATTCTCATTATTTTAGGTAATTAACATAAAATAACATTTTAACATGAAATAATTTGATTCAAAAGTCTGAATTTTCGTGTCACCAATTCACTACAACTATACCCAATACATTGAGATGTAAAATTCAAAAGGCACTTACATAGGATAAAGATACACTGAATGAGTCTGCTTCAGTTTCAATGTTATGGGCATTCCATTATGTGGGAAGAAAGTTATGATGCCACAAGTGTGGAAGACGATGCAAAATGGAGAAGACCATTAAAAGTTATGGCAACTATTTTTCCATAGATAATAGATTAATCTACTGCTTCCTAAATGAAACGTTTCCCTTAAGCATATATTCCCATTGCCAGTGGAAAAAAAAAACCCACTATCATTACTGTTAACATTTGGAAATGAAGGAGCTTTTGATAATACATCCTCCAAGTTAGTGCTGTTACCATGAAATTGACAAAATCAGCATATTCTATCAAGAGTATGCTAACTGTTTTAAAGTTTCATGTGTCAAGATTCTACATGACATGGGAAGTGAACCTTAGTCTCCTTAATATGCATCAGGTTTGCAGATGACCTTATGAAATGGAAGTGTTTCTGCTCAAGAATGTGATACTGTTATTTAGTCTTTAAATCTTTATTAAAGGTTAGAATTTGCTCCCAGGAATTTTAATATTATACAAAGATCAAATACCTCATTAAGTAGTTAAAAAAAATACTAGTATAAGTAGTAGAATTCAATTTCACCACCAATTAAATTCTTAATAATTTTACCTTAAAGTTATTAAGGTAGCACAAGAGGTCAGATATCTTGAATAACTCTAAGCTAACCTAGAACCCTCAAGTCATTGATTAAAGCAAAGTTATATATGATGTGTATGTTCCTGTTCAATTACACAGGGAATGAGATCAGCAATGCTGCTTTATGTTAAGACTGTAAGAACCCTTATATTATCTACCCTTCTGTCAATTGATGGCCTAAACAACATTGTTACCAATCTTTACCAACTGCAACATTTAGTCAGTTAGGATATTTTGTCCAGGAAGCTCTGTGGTGCTAAGGATACTACGTACACTGGAAGAATTCATCAATATGAATGAATATCAGTGAAGCTCCGGAATTTCTCAGAAATAGTACTCCTTGAACAAACACTTTTAAAAGAAATGGACCTCGTAAGATAAATCTAATCAGTGAGAGATCAGAGAAAACTGCTATGTTTCAATTTTGACTTTGATAGATTTGCACACAGTCAAACATATTTAATTTTGGCACATCATGTTTCAAATCAATGGATATTCTCATTAGCTCCCATGTCTTCTGAAATGGAATGTGTTACAGGAGAGACATCTTTCAGGTTAGTGAACTTTGCTTGACCAAGAACTTACAAGATACAACTGAAAAAGTAACAGAAATAATTATGTTCATAATTAATTTTGTAAGAAATAATTTCATCTGACTAAAAACCACAGTCAGAGATATATAAAGATTAGATTACTTTGGGACCTTTTTTCCAGCTCTTGAGAAAATTTATTTTAACTCACCATCAAGCAACTGTTATGGATATATTGCATTGTTCCTGAACAGCGACAAGGTGAAATTAGATTATCTTCATCAGTACCACTTAAGTGACAAATGCGACAGATGGGCATTGAATTTTGGCTCACACAACTAGCCACACTGAGCTGAGCTGACGATTTTACTTGAGGAAGACTAATTGGAAAGAATACATCAAACAGATCAGATGTTTCGCTTGCAGAAGGATTCTCTTCATTTTGCATTTGTTGCATAACAATTGGCATGAGATTATACTTCTGGGTCTGGACTGTTTCATCATCATCAGATGGAATTTCTGAAGTCATAATATCACAGAAAAATGAATTACTTTGTGCATATGATGTAGAATCTTTTGAAAGGAGAATTTCATTCTCACTCTCAATTTCAAATTCTGGAGGGCTGAATTGAATCAGGTCTACATCTTTGTACAAATTCAGTAATGGTCTGACTAGTAGCATTGCATCATTATTATTGGATGGATTTTCATCAGGCTTTGTCTGATTAATGTCTGCTTTCATTTCACTGAACTGTCTGTCCAAAGATTCAGAAGCCGGTATCTGACTAGAGCTTTCCAGGCCCCATCTTTCAAAGTCATATCCAGACAGGTAATCCTGATCGTAAGATGAAACTACACTGTTACCCTCAACTTCTGAGGTTTCACTGTTTGCTACAGGCAATAAAAGGCAATTGTTATTTTGTGAGTTCTGTCCGAATTTAGTTGCAGAAGTAAGCAGGGATGCCTGATAGCCAACAACTGAACAGTTTCCATTGGCAGATGCCGCTGCAGTCTCCTGCAGCTGGCTATGATCATTCTCTAATTCATCTGCTGATGTTTGGAAAGCTGTCTGCAGAGCTGCAGAGTTGTCTGTTGGAACACTTGCATTTGGTCTCTCTGCCATGGAACCATTTGACCCTCTCATGGTTCCAGGCTTATGTTTACACATGCTTTAACCTGAAAACAAAACAAACAAAAACTAAATAAGTATCTGTCATGTTTTGTTTTCATTTAGTATTATTTTTTATTTAATAAAAGTTTAAATCTTAATTAAATAAATACCTTAATATAGATGCAAAAAAGCTAATTAAGTGATTATCAAAAAGTACAAGATAAACATCAAAGCAGTTGAAAACAATTAAAATTTGAAATTTATTAATATAATAAACAAATCAGAGTGCATTATGTTAATTAGGCATGTCCTTACAGAATTTTCATAATTTTTTTTTCTCTTTGTATAAATCAAACTTATGCAAATTTTGTTCAAATAAATAAATTAAAAAATAAAATAAAGAGAAGAGAATGATAACAGAAACTCAGGAAATTTACCAGAAAACAAATTTGTGTCAAACTGTTAAAGAGCTTTAGAAATAAATACCATCTATTCAAAGAATAAATTTAATGGAGCTTTTAATACATTTTAATCATTAAACAAAATCCCTTATCTTAATAGAACTGTTTTTTGGTCATAGGAAAGTGAAGTTCCTTCCTATCATATCCCTTTGGAACCAGTTCTATTCTTACCAAGGACTACAGACAAAAATCACTTTTCTATTTGAAATCTTTTTCAAATAGATCCTTGTCAAGAAATTAGTGCAAAAAGCAGCAAAAAAAACCATCAGAATCTAAACAATGGATTTGTAGCCATATTTAAAGACAAGGAATCTTAGCCCTTTTATTAATCAGTTGTAGGTTTGATAAGATGTTTGATTGACACAATCAACAAGAAATTATTTGTTTTTTTTCAATAAATGGAAATTTTGTAGTGTTTGTATTTACCAGATAATATTAGAATTTCAAAAGTCTTTTCATTTTGTCATTTTCATGACTATAAAAATTTTTAAAAAAAATAAGAAATTTGAAGAATAACATTTTAAGGAATGTAGGTTTTAAGTTCTTTCAGGGAACTTCTTGTGTTTATTGGATACTAGCAAAAATCCCTGTTTTTCATTAGGGGTTACAATGATGTGGATGAGAAAAAAATTCAAATTGTAAGATCACAGGGGAAAGCATTGCATTAACTCAGGTGTATTAAGTTATAAATTTTAGTTTTAGTAAAATAAATCATTAAACCCATCTTATTTCACTTCTTAATTAAAAGCCAGTCATGCAATGATTATTTAATTTCGTTTACCCACAGGCTGCAATGTGTATTTAAGTAATTATTTGTCTTTCTCAGTTGCATCAGAAGAAAATCTCAATAAAAGAAACAAAACAATTCCTCCTCTTCTATAAATTGTTGTTTTTATTTTTTTGTTAAATTACAACAAGAGTTGGAAAAAGCCCTGTCAGATTTACAGTATAGAAGTTTTCTTTTGCAACTCAATGAGTCATTGTTTTTTTAAAAAAAAAAAAAACATTAAAATTCAAAGTCAATAGGATGTCTTTATAGCAAAGAACTGGTCATTATGGAAACAGGAGCTTCAACTGACAGATAATTCAGACCATAGATATGCCTTTTGGAATGAGAGGGGTTATGTTGATCTTAGTTGTTCAACAATGACACAAAATCCTTGTGTCCATTTCCAGATTGAAAACTTGGGGAGGGGGGGGGATACATACAAAGCAACAAACTCATCTACAGGTCTTTAGATTTTTCTATTGTCAGATATAACCGACTGCATGTTTTCAAGTTTCAATAAACCTATAAATATCAAGAATTATTCCCACAAGTTCCTCATCTGCAGTTTTCACAGGTTGGCAAAAGAAGTCAGAAGGCACTTTAAAACATTCTCAATAGTATGTAGTCTATCAAAAAAATATTGAACACAAACCTTTAGAATTTGTTGCTCTCTACACATCCACCATCAGTTTAGTCATTATTAACTGACTCAATACATCCAGTTACTACTTAGATGATGCAGGAGTTTAATAGCTATACTTATAGCCATTTTTATTAAGGTGAAAGGATAAAAAAAAAACCTACTCAGAATAAACCATTTCATGAATATTTCCAAAGGTCTCTTACCCAATTCAATGATACATTTTTGAATTGTAAGCAAAGTAAAACCACAGTTTGCAAATATTGTGATAACTTGGAAAAATGAAAGAGAGACATTCGTTAAATAAAATTTATAATAAGCAAGTTACATGTTAAATGGAATAACAATAAGGTCAAGAATGACCAATAAAATAAAATAAAATTACTATTAAATTAATGCAGACATTCTATGAAACATGTTTAACAAAAATAAAATACTTGATAAATCCATGAAATATTTATAAATGTTTAAGAATGGGAAAACTTGTAGAGTTTCTCTGATCAGTGGTGAATAATATGTGGCTGCCTTATAACTAAAAAGTGCTAAATAATTCATATACAATAAGGTATTAATAAAAAGGCATGGTTTATTGTTTGCATTTAATTAAATATCCTCAAAATTGTAAAATATGATATGAGACAAAGTTACTGATCATCAATACTCTAGTAAACCAATCGCTCCCATCATAAAATAAGATTTTCATTTTTTTAAATCATCATCTAATAGAAAAGAGAAATTGAAAATTTATGAAATAAATTGACATGATTGTAAATAAAATAAAAAAGTTATCACACACAAAGAAATACAAGTATAAAGAATTATATAATTTCAATCCCATGTCTTTTTGTAGAATAAGATACTCTCTCTTATAATAGATTCACAGCTTCTCTTGCCTGGAATTATTAAATATTTATATATTTAAGAATAATTGCCTTAAAACCATTTAGTACTCTTCTAGCTTAATTGGGCAGCAAATAATTGCAGTCAATGTGTACTCTTCTAGCTTAATTGGGCAGCAAATAATTGCAGTCAATGTGAACTCCTTTCAGATTCATTCTAAAGTTTCCATTAATATTTTTGAAATATTTTGGCTATAAAATATCTCAAATGTTTCAACATGATTAAAGTATCAACACAGATGTTATGACATTTATGTAGATTATCTTAATGTTCTCCTAAGATAATGTCTGAAATATTTCAAGGGAAATTTCTGAGATGTCTTGAAATATATGTAAGACAAGTTTAAAACTTAATTTCTCACATCTGAAACCTTAAAAACATTTCAGATATATCCCTTAAAAATTCCAATGTTAGCAAGGTTGTATATGAGGATGTTAAAAGGGCAATACATTTTCTTACAATATATTATTTGAATGTGCACTAGAATATGGTACATACAAAGTGACAAAATAAAATAATTCACAAAGTTGAAATGGGTGCAGCAGGATTTAGAAATAATGCTGATTTACATGTTACAAAGAAAGAATGGATAATTTATATATCTCTTTAATAATACTGAATCAAATTATTATAGATGATAATATATCAACAATGTGTGAGATTTTAGTCTGCTCCAAGATAAAGATTGATTTTGTAACTTACTACTTAGTGAGGAAAGTAATCTTGTGAATTAGTTACCGTCTGGTTTTCTATTTTAAGAATTAGCAAAAATGTTTTCTTCAATTTTGCCAGACCTCGATACAGAATATTTATTTATCTTTTACACATTAATCCTTCATGCATTGAATTTAAGAAGAGAAAGTGAAAATAAATAAAACGCTAATACTTACAAAAATATTGAGGAGAGAATTATAAACATGGTAATAAACCGACAGTTTCAGAATAATCCACATATATTCCTTCATCAGGGATGACACAAACATACAAGACATTACAACAACATTTAAGACGACACGAGATGGGAATGCATGGTGAAAGTGAGAGGATTAGGCAAGTTTAGCAATAGTTACAGGCGTTTTGCCCTCCGGTGATGGGATTGTAAGCTTTAAGCTGGATTATGTGGAATGATTTAGCTAGTAAAGGTGGAATAGTTTTGTTATGGCCACAAGCTCATATACTGTTATGCACTTTAAAGAGACTGGATACACACCCAACTTCTCAGCTGCTAAATCCCTTTCCCACCAAAATAAACTATCCCACCGTTTCCTAGCCGAATCTTTCTATATAATTCAGCTTAAAGCTTACAACCCAATAACCGGCGGGTAAAACGCCCGTGACTATTGCTAAACTTGTCTAATCCTCTCACCTCCCTCACTTTCACCATACATTCCCACCTCGTGTTGTCTTAAATGTTGTTTTAATGTCTTATATGTTTGTGTCATCCCTGATGAAGGAATATGCACAGTATTCCGAAACTGTCGGTTTATTACCATGTTTATAATTCTCTCAACACTTTTGTAAGTAAATGTGTTTTATTTATTTTCACTTTCTCTTTATTTCAATACATGCACGTTAAGCCTCCTTGGAATTTAAGAAACTAAACTGAAAATAAATGTAATGCAAACAGCAATAATTTCAATGAACCACAGTTTACTCAAATCATGGATACAATCTACACGATTCGAACTTTATCTACATATAAGCAGTTACTGGTTTTATTAACATTAATAAAATTACCAGTACTTCTGATATTGTAGAAATTGACTATGAAGGAACATTTTCAGGGTTTTCAAATTCAAGTTTTATATTTTTTTCGTTGGATTCATTAAAGAATTGGCTGAATGAAGTTCAAATGAAAAATCTCATTGGAAAAGCATACATGAAATTTTCAATTGTGAGGAAAAAAATAAAAATTATGAGTTTTGTCATCAAGAGCAATGTAAACAATCCTATCAAAGCAGTTATGTTATTCCTGTAACAATGCTTCTTTTTTTTTTCCCCCTTACTTTCGTATTGAAAACATTAAAAAGGATTTCCTTGATCTAATGCTAAATTTTACGTTTCTTGTTATCTTCTCCGTTCAGCATTAGATTAAGACGAGTGGAACTAATCACGATTTTTAAAAATCTACTTTCTAAGTACAGTGTGGATCATCCAACTATTGTCTTTGTCTCCTCCTCCCCCCATTCACTTTTGAACTGCTCAACAAAAGCTTCACATTTCGGCTGCCCTTTTCTTTCCATTTGATTTTTTTTTTTCGTTTTTGTTGACAAATTAGTGAAAGGTGACAAAAATTCACATAGAAAAGTAATTGAACCACAACAATGAATTTCTAATGTGTTTTGAATAAGGGACATTTTGTTGATTCTATTAATGTCTGCACAAGCTGTTATGCGATTAAAATGAATTTGATTGGACAATTTAAGTAAATAATGAGGATTTAATTATTATTATTTTTTTCATAAAATGAAAAAAAAAAAACTATCGTCTTTATTTAGATTTGATTTTTAAAAAAAGCAGTGACTTTTCATTTGTATTTTTTATTAATCTTGGAAAAAATAAAATAAAATAAAGCATAATTTAAGGAAGTATGCTTCAGGATCTTGCGGGAATTTCTTATTGTTGTCTTCAGTCCATTTTGACAGTCTAAGACAATTGACTCTTTTATTATCAAAATGTTAGATTTTTTTTTTAGTACTCTTTCCATCTCTTAATTTTTTCTATTATTTTTTAATTTATTAAATTATAAAACGATGATGAAAAGTAATAAGATTTTATTACTAGTTAATATAATCC
>JAFIDM010009631.1:6607642-6629243 GCA_023159025.1 Thereuonema tuberculata
CTACGGGATTAAATAAACATATCAAAATTGCTAATAAATTGCTTAATCATTCTATTATTATTATAATTCGTTATATACATTACTTCATTAGGAAGACAGAATGAATCTAAAGAATCCTCCCTTAATAAATTGGCAGATTTTCAGAATTTTTTAAAATTTGTTTCCAAATTTCTGAGAATTATTAGGTAAGTAACTTTTAAAGCTACCACTTTTTCAAATGAGTATTTCTCATTCTTCTTTGGATCTCAATTTATTAGATATGTGTTCTCTCTCCTATCTAGACTTATAGAAACGTTACTTAATTCTTTAAACAATCTCTTTAATTTATTTAAATTCTGTGTGATAAGATTTAAAAAAAAAAAAAACAAGCTATAAAATCTCTTCCATTTCTAAAAACCAATGCACATAAAAATATCTATTAAAGAAATGACCCAAGTTCTTAGTTTGATTTTCAACAGAAGAAAAATCAATTGAAGGTTTTCTTTCCGCTGTTATTTTACTATTAAGTTAACCTTATTTTAATTCCACTGGAAATTTAAAACCTTTACTGAAAACTCAAAAAACATCAAAAATATCCTTGTCGTTAGTTAATGAGTTCCTCTAATTGTTTCATTTTCACTTGTAATGAATTACAAAAGTGGATTATCAATTTTTTACAAATTAGTCGAGATAATTAATATTAATAGAGAAGTCTTAGAAATTTACAGTTTTTGCATCTGCAGGTAGGGGAAGAATGTATTCTCAACATTATTGTTTCTTAGTTTTACTAAGGATCTGTTCTTCAAACCTGAAAGGGCTCAGGAAGGAGGTGATATCCAAGGAATTACGCTTTCTCTTGAAAGTACAGCTTTCTTCTGTTCAAAAATATACCACTACATTTATTTTATGTTAATTTAAATGAAATTTTAATAAGTTGCATTTGTAATATTCTGGAGTAGCACATCAAATTTTCTGACAATGGAACAATAAGGCTTCTTTTTCTTACCCACGAAGCCACCAGCCGAAGGTCAATCTACAAAATGGATTTGGAAGAATGAGCATTTCTTACTGTTATGCGTTTATGGAAAAGGTGAAAACGGAGAAATCGAAGATATTGGGTGCAACCATTTATAGATCTATTTACATGCTCTTCCCAATTCTTTTTCTTCAAATCCTTATTGGAATACTCTTCGACGATCAGGTCCGACAGTGCAGTCCTTCACTAAACTTGTACTATGAATTTTTCGATGCAGAAGTCCCCCATTCTCTAAAGTGGCTTCGTTTTAATCATGTTTTTCAACATTTCTCAAAACGACAATCATACTATTAATAGGCAAAAAACGGATATATGTTTGTCACCAAAGTGGAGAGAGTCGGAGAGAGAATATTTTAAAGTGCATTTTTAATTTGAAAATTAAACTAAGAAATGTCTTTTTGAAAAGAAAAAGTAGTTGATTTAATGTTGGTGCGTAATTCCTACGCCCCTGTAAGGCATTGTGGGCCACTCTCTCATAGGCCCACTTTGGAGGAGCCTATTATTTTAGGGCAGGAGGTTTAACTTCTGTGAATAGTTCACGGGTTTTAACTAGTGTACAGCAATGATCTCTGGCCGCAAAGAAAATCGTGTCTCGTGTGAAGCTATTCATTGAAAACTAACGCCATGGCCGCGTAAAATATCGCGTTATATCGCCACCAGAATTCTGGCTGGGGTGCAAGCAGAGCGGTCGCTACCACGTGGGAAAGTTCTCTTGAAATGTATGTGGTGGAGGCCTCGAGTGCAAAATATCCCAAGGTAGCCTATACATTTTTGGATCTAATATAATCTTTCTATTATCAGTACTCTATTAAAATTAAAATCTTTTTTATTGTAATTTAATTGAATAAACACACTGTGAATCGTAACGATAAAGCATTTTTAATAAACTCTGAAAAAAATAATTACTCATTGTTACAGCAGCAGCTAACAAATATATGAGTAGATTATTTTTATAATCAATCAACTCAAATTCAAATAAAGCGAGTAATTCCTGTAATTTTTATCTTGAAAACGAGACTAAGGATTTTGATGAAATGGGTGAATCTACCGTTTTCGGGTGTGAGAAAGCGATTTAGCTAGGTCTTGATTTCGGGAAAACTCATTTAGGAGGTAAACGATTGACCTGGGACCTTGGTGACAGGTTATTGTCTACAGTGTTCTTATTTTATTTTCGTTTTATTTTACAGAGCAAACCTCTTCTAGATATTATTTATAAAAAATGTACGAAAACCAATATTTTTTTTAACAAAATTTAAGGATAACTGCACTTTAAAGCTCCTATAATTACACAACTTCTATGAAGGAATCAGCCATAACATATTACTAAAGATTATAAACAAAACAAAATTCATCAATATTTGTTATTACAACATGATCATTAAAGAAAATTGTTTCTGGAAGAGGTTTTATGTATTTCTATCAATTTTTTTTTCCTTTTTCAGAAAAGAAAGAAAGAAAGAAACGAGTAAGAAGAAAATAAAGGAAAGGGCAAAGAAATATCAGGGGACTAAATTTGTCCATCTGTCTGTTTATGCCTCATCTCAGTAACATCTAATACCTTAAGCATATTCGTATAATTTAGTAGTAAAATCATAAAAAAATAAAAAGGTTTTAAAGATTCAACGAATAGTAGGATAAGAAGAAAAAATGTGAAGGACAAATAACGTAACCTATAGAACACAGACTCGTAATATCTATGTACACTCGGTATCAGCGGGGATATTGGTTCCAGAACTACCCGCGTATATCAAAATCCGCGGATGCTCAAGTCCCTTATATAAAATAGTGTAGTATTTAAATATAACTTACGCGCATCCTCCCGCATACTTTAAATCATCTCTGGATTACTGATAATACCTAATACAATGTAAATAGTTATTGGTACTGTATTCTTTAGGGAATAATGTCAAGGAAAAAAGTCTGTACATATTCAGTAGATGCAACCATCATAGGGCCTAACTACAAAGTACACGTCAGCAACATAATATTTTCTTTCTTCAACACTTACAGATTGCCTTCGTTTAATGACCTGAAAGAGAAATAGATAAAATAAAACACAGAATATTTAACAAATACAAGTACGTATAGAAAATATAATTATAACTAGAGAAATTATGAATTCATATTCTCTGACTCTCACGAGATGTGAGACATCAGGATAACCGGAAGTTTGTGACAGAACGTCGGAAGAATCATGTATGACCTTCATGGAGAAACCGGTCGCATTTTAATAATTGTTTTAAAGTGTTAGTGTAAAGTTTAGTAATAAGAAGAAATATATACAGATTAAACCATTGTGTCTATCTAACGATCATGTACCAGATGCCGATGACAAACACTGACGCTCTGATAATACTAATGTTAGGATCAGGGTCTGAAATGGCTCCAGCAGATATCGCTTCATTCGCATGAATTCAGCGTAAATCTCGGCACGCGGCAAATTCAAAATTACTTTTGGAAGTTTCTGGAATATTTCGATCTGCAGTTGGTTGAACCCGCGGATACGGAGGGCCGACTGTAGTAGCATATACTGAAACATCAATTTTAATTCGTCTCCAAATAAAGATTCATTATCTCAGTAATTAAATATAATTAGCAACAAAGAATATAAAGCAGAGAAAAAAATATTTTTCGACGATCTGAATAGTTAAATTATTATTTAACGTGCTAAAAACTCTATTAAAATTTTCCGACTATTAAAGCACATAATCAATTAAAATTAAATGGATAAAGTAACATACGTATTCGAACCTCCCTTCGGTTGGGGTTCTTTATCAAGTTTCCCCTGTGTTAAAATTGTTCCTCCTTATTGGGAGTCGTTGGTGCAAATAGTAAAGATAAAGAACCCCAACCGAAGGGAGGTTCGAATACGTTCGTTACTTTATCCATTTAATTTGAATTGATTATGTGCTTTAATAGTTGGAAAATTTTAATTGATCTAAATAGTTCTGAATTTCTACAATTTTTACAAGGATTCACAAAGCTCCCCAAATAACCTTATCTAACAACCACCAATAATGACACGAATTCACTCGATCATTGGCACTAAGTTAATGATCTTTATTTTTATACGACTTCCTTTCCACTTTTGGCTAAAGTTTCAGAGGTTGGTGTATGGGGAATTGGTTAGTTTCTGTGGAACATGATTGATATTATACCAACTCTTTAATTGTACACTTCATCTATTAGAAATGTATTGTCCGTATTTTTTGTATTTATTTTATTATTATTATTATTATTATGTTTTCATGTTTCAAACCTTGGGTTTCCCCAGCAAAGACAACATGGAGAGTCAAGGACCAAAGCACATATTGCCAAGTGTAAAGATGTGTGCAAGATTGATTAGGGATATGTGGTTGTGTCAATAAATTTCCTAACTATGCGTGTTTTGTTGAGTATCACAGCCTTCTGGAGTTGTGCAAAAGTGTTTTTGTGAAGTCATAGAGTACTGAGGCTGTGATGCAATGTGTGAGGCACCAGACCAGTGGCAGACAGGACGATGGGTACAACACGTACTCGGTCCTGCCTCCACTGCTTCTGGAGCTCGTGTGCTAGGTCGGTGTATTTACTGATCTTGTCTGCGTGAGTTTTCTGCATATTCTTGCTAATAGGCACTGCAATATCAATGAGATAGGTCTGTTTGTCGACCTTATCAACAAGTTTATTATTATTATTAAATGAATATGATTGGAAATCACATTTTTCGAAAGTTTGTGTTGAAAATAAAGTATAGCAACCGTATGCTAAAGCATTTATGTTATTTTTTAATTTCATTAAGTTTTCCTTATGTTCGCATTATTTAGTCAATTAATGATCGGAAAATAAAAAAAAATAAAAATCTATCAGTTACTCTACAATAAAAGGCTTATTTTTTTAAATTATTAATTTCAAATCATATTAGAATTGATTCAGTACTGACGATGGGTTTCCTACTCGTGGATTAAGTCTATTTGAGTTTGACATTAGCTAATACTATTTGGAGAAACCAGCCGTTAATAAATTAATTTTATCACTTAAGATATCAAATAATCATTTAATTGCTAAAATATCTAATTTTTTAAAAATTGAAAAAATACCCTACAGATCTGTCGGTGAATGTCAACTCTTATTTAGTTATCAATTAGTATCATTTTCTTATTTTCAGTCAAATCATTAGTTTGACTAAAATTACAACTGAACTATTCTAAAGCAGAACTTTAAAATTTATATTGAGTTGTTGAAAGAATGTAACTACTTTTCATAATTATTTTGTTACAAGAGGGGAAAAAATATTCTATTACTTATAATTTTAATAATAGCACTGAGGGACAAAAAAAAATGGTTTTAAGTTAGAATAAGGGTAATGATAAATTAAGCTTTCAATAAAAATTCTTTACCATCGGTTTCCAATAAATAGACTTGCCAACCAAAGAAATTTCCATTGAATGCACGAAAAACTATATCCGAATGCGGATTTTGATTTCCGCTAACAGATCGAAACACGCTAACAGGTCCGTAGTAACATTGGCCCAAGACTATACTATAGGGTCGAAGCGGTAACGTTGACACTGGGGCAAGACAAGAAATGCTACCTCTCGTCTTGATGTTATTATCCAGCAAAAGTTATTGAAATATATTTAGATGATCGCAATTACTATGTTAACAGAAATTAAAAATATGTAAATATCCAGATTACGATCATAAATATTTTAAAATTAGCACAATGAATGAAATTTTGATTGCTGTTTTATAAGGTCTTAGTTCCTCGCATCTCCATGTTGTTATTTTCCCATTTCCTTAATTTTGTTCGGGTAGCTATATTCCCTGATTATCTTGTTGCATTGTAATGGTGCGTTTTTTGTTTTTGTTTTCCCCAAAATCAAGTCGGCGATTTCCAACTACTAGACAAACAGATAATTTCCTTGTTTGGGCGCAAAAACAAGCGTTTTCGGCTATTTACTTTATGTCAAGGGAAAAAAAAAAAAATTGTTGACGAGGACTGCGCCGGTATTTCCAAAAGCTGTTCGTCGAAGGTCATCTTCTATCCAAGAATGACAATAGGAGTTTATTGGCTCAGGAAATTTATTATAACTTATAACGCTTTATTATTAAAAATAAGCGATTTTATTGAGGAAAAAAGAACCAACATAGTAATACTTATAATATTAAGCAGAGATAAAAATATAATTTGTTACTAAGTTTTGTACAAGGGTGTTTTTTTTTTTTGTTTTTTTTTTAATTATTAGTAACACGAGCATCCATAATTTTTTTCCCCGACGATGTTAAAGAACCATAAGTTATATAAAATAATTTAAATAAATTTACTACTTACTGTATCTGTTAATATGCGAGAAAGAAATAAATTACACGAATTATATTAAAATTGAAAAATAAGAGGGAGGTGAGTATTATTAAAAGATTTATAGTTCGTCATTCAATGCTAAAATTGTGGCTTTAGATAATAGAACAATAAATCACTATAAAGTAAATTAACAGAAAAATCAAAGCCCATGAGATTCATTTATCCTATCAGTTTAAAAACATTAAAAATGTAAACTATATTTTTCATCGTTGCTTTCTCCATTTTTTTTGTTTCCCCCCCAAGTGCCGATAAATGGACACTTCCTTATTTAGATGCTCCTAATTTAAGACATGATGAAAGTAACAAACTCAAGGTTAGAGCAATGGAGACGTTGTGAAGGACTTGGACACGTCTGATCTGCTACCAAAACATCCACCGGTAAACAGTGAAATTCAAATAAAGCTCTTTTTGTCATATAATGCATTTAATTTCCTAAAGAAATAGTTTGTATTAACAAAGTCAATCCGTTCTTTGTTCCTTGAGATTTTATGATGAGTTCGGAGGATCGGTGTTTAATATAAAGCACAGGCTTACCCAGGATTGGGATGAGAAAAATTACAATGGTTGTTCAACTAAACCTCACAACGCACGTCGTGTCCTTTCCCGGATAGGGGAGGGTTACAGACGAAAAACCAGGCCCAAAGTTCTAGATTTCTTCCCATTTTCGGATGCAATGAGGGGAGAGGTTCTAACCGTACGCCAGTGACTTATTTACGGAATATTCACCCTGTTTAATCATCACAGATTAAAATAAACTAAAAAATAAAGGAAACTCAAGAAGTCGACAAAAGGCAGACACCACATGGTCCATGAATTTAGAGAAGAAACTCGATTGGCTGAACCATGAGGTATAAAACATCCCAAAAGAATTGATTCAATAACAAATATCAGAACGGAAAACTGATACGAATAAAAACAGAAGAAAAGGGACAAAAAGGAATGAAAAAAATGGGATTTTTTTTCTGTCGTCAGAATTAAGAAACCAACTTGGACTGGGTACAGAACAAGAAGGATTATACCGGAAAAAAGGGGGAAAAAATTGCAAATGGAATGCCAAGAGATCATCTCTTCAATACGTAGAATGGTACTCCAAAAGTTTAAGATGCTGAAAGAAATGTACCCTAGATTTTGAGGGAATTGTTGTAAACTTTCCTTTCCAACGTTTCATACAGAAAAGATTGCTTCCTAATTGCAAGGCATACTCAGTTGAAGTCAGTTTGAATTTAATAATGTTTCTACATAATTGGCCCAACAACTTTATCCATTAATTGCGATTATGTTCTACATAATTTATTCACTTAATCTGTTTACTGAAAACTCGCCATTAAAATAATAAAGCATAAATTCAGTTATCTTTTAGAAAACAAATACTAATTATTTATTTATAAAAAGCAAATGTCTTAGATGAAATATTTTACCAAACAATTCCTTCATGAAACGAGCGTAACCTTGAGACAGTTGTTTTGCAGTTTAGAAAATAAACGCTAAAGAAAAATAATCTATTTACGAATGCTTTCTGTTTTGAATGAAGAAGTTATTTATGCAAGTCGGATACGCATGTCAATAAAGACTTCAAAACGGAGGACAGATACTTTTTTTCCCCCTCTAGTAACTCCTAAATATCAGCTTTAAAATCTTACTGCTCTCAATAAACAACCAACTGAATTTTAATAAAAAAAGAAATAGAAAATTTGTTGTTGATTGTGGTTTGGAAAAACTTAATCTTTGAAATGAGAAAGGAATTGTGTGTCTCATTTACAAATCCTTATCTCAACCTAATTACCAAACGGAATTGCTCCAATACTGAAATAAATTGAATCCACTAGCCAGTATTTTACTGAAATAAGGAGATAATGCAACTTATCCATGTATTTAATTTTCCTGAACCCAAAATTAGTTTTGATCTTAAAATTAACAATAGAACTAAACTCTTACAGTTTCGTGTAGATTAATACCTCATTGCTTGACTTGTAATGACCACAAGATTTTATCACCGATTGAAACCACACGATTAAACAATACACGTTCAATGAACTCGAGAACAAATGTCCATTGAAAGCAGGACAGACTTTATAAAAGACATGCAAAATAGTTGCCTTATATATTAGTGTGTTGTGTATATATAAACATTTTTAATAAGTCAAAATTTCCGCCCGCACGATAGTAAAAAGTGTTGCAATTGCCTAAAGTAGCTGAAGTAGATGCAGTAATTTTATTTTTGTTTTTTAATATCGACAAAGAAAGCAAATAAAAATCGATTCCAACAAAATTGTTCTCAATTCTAAGAACCATCTCTTAAAATATCCCATAGGCTTATCACGTCTGATAAAATTAATCATAATATAAAATTCATAATTAATAAATAAATATAGGTTGGTCTACTTCTATCTTCTTTCGAAGATAGCGAGTTCTTCGTTTCCTATGAGCATTACAATATATTGTCTTATGTCAATATAATAATGATTGAGTTTATTTATTCATTCATGAATGCAATTTCATCTCATTTTTAGGCCTCCAATTTTTTTTCAGATTTTTCTGAAATTTCAGTGGTTTTTAGCTTTAATATAAGCAAATGTGTGATTTTTATTTTAAAAGTATATATATTCTCAGGTACTTTTTTTTCATCTATTTCTACGGTCTCCCATGTTTAAGATATTCGATAATGTCATCAAAGCTACATCAAGCATTTTCATGTGTGGAAATAGTGGATTAATAGGAAACCCTTTAGATTTTTGTTTTGTCCATCCACTTTCGTTTGTGTGTGTGGATAGATTCTGTTTACTGTGGAGTTTTCCATTCAAACGCTTGCATCGTATTCAGGCTGACATGAGTTTCGGTTGATCGTTGGTAGTAATCTTGACTTCTTTTATCAAAGGTCAATAGCACAAGAAAATTCTTCATGTAAGACTTATAACGATAAGACTGACAACCGAAGGGAATTAATCAATAACGCTACTGTTTAATCAAAAACAAAATAGCAGTTTCAATGATTTATTGTGATTGCGATGTTGTATTCACATGAATTCTTTGTTATGAGTCATCTGAACAATGGAGAAAGAAAAAAGAAGAAAAAACAGTAGCTGCAGCAAATGGTGTAATTAGTAAACTCCCTCAAGAGGAGAAACAGTTGTCAATCATTTATTTTATTTAGTTAATGGATTTGTCTGATGATCGTTTGAATATTTTCTAATACAATATTTCGATCCAATAGAAAACAATAACTGAAAAGGCTTTATCTATGACATTTTAATTGATTTGATTTTCATTGTTTACCGAAATACATTTTCTAGTTAAGTTTTTCAAATGTCATTTAGTTCTCTTTTGAAAAGAGCTTTAAGAAATCTCAATCAGAAGAACAAAAGAAGGATATTTTTGTTTAAGTCAATGGGAAGTATTTAAAGATAAATCTTTGAAATTCACAGTCAAATATTATTCATTTCCATTTGGTAACAAGCAGTGATAGATTCAGTTGTCTTCAATCTCCGGTTGCTACAAAACAAAACTGGTATTAAGTTAGGGAGGGAAAACAGTGAACAGAAATAATTTCAAAACGCCCTTCCCTTGAAGACATTATCAATGGAGCTCGACTTGTTTATGTATTCATCGATTTTATTTACACTGTAACATAGTAGAAAATCGATATTCTTTTTTATAATTAAGTAAAACACATTACAAAAGTGTTCCTTCTTTCCTTTCCTATGTTTATTCAATTTCTAATATTGATGACATATTCTAGATTTGGAAGTGAGGGGAGAGTTTCATTGACAGCATTTTTTCAATTATCCTCTTAGCTCCTATACGAGGAAGTGTTTTCCTATTAACACTAAGGCCAATGTTACGTTTTCATGTTTACCAACTACTCTTTGGGAACTTTTTGGAACTTGGCGATCAATTCTTATTAGCTTCGAAAAATCAAAGGAAATCAGAAAGCCACATTTAATCGGAACCTACAGTCAGAAGGTTTTATTTTTAATATTAAAATTGTAAATTGATTATAGGAAGCAGTTTCAAATACAGTAGAAAAGATCTAATTGTTGTCAAGGAAAAGGAATTCCTCAGCTGTCAATCTTAATTTCTTACCATCATGGCTTCAATGTAGAAAAGTTTCAATCTCATGTTTCATTTCCTTTTTTTTTTCTTTTTCTAATATGATTCTAATCTCTGATATCGTTAGACATAGCTTGTTCTAAATATTTAGAGCCTAAGAAAAATATAAACATAACCTTAAAGATATTTCAGTAGAAAACACGAAAAACTGGAGCTTTTGTTCTGTCCAAAAAAAAAGGAAATCATTTATTTTCTGATAAAGGTAAAAAAATGAAAAAAAAAAGCAAGAATAAGAACCAAACGAAACAATAAATTAATTAATTACATTAGGTAATTTATCTTCGTTAAATTAAAATAAGGACTAGAAATTGTAAGATTAACAAAACTAGTAATGAAATAACTGCGTAATATAATTATGTCATGATAAATTGTATCCTATTTTAATATTATTGCAATAATCTTTGTTATTATGGATTTTTTTTTCTGATGTAGTGCTTGAATGTTTCGTTAAAAGTTCAAATGTACATGAAAGATGTAGCTTACAATAAACAAAATTCGGCAATACTCCGAACGGCGGTTCCAAATTATATAAGCCTTTTTAATGACAGATAACAGTATGACTGTGAAGGATAACACATAGCCAGAGTTATTACACATCAAATCATATAGTTTTCGCTCAACATATTTAAGAATTGTCCGAATATGTGCGACTTATGACTAAAGCGTTATTACTCTTGGTGCTTGCGATCTACCAGCCATGGCACGTTTAAAATGATTTTTAAGCAACAATACACAATATTCCTTTAATAACAACAATAACGATGTCATTACACTTGACACAATGTTTCATTAATAATAATGCTGAGACCGCGTTCGGAGGTTTTCATAATTTGGGACCGCCGTTCGGAGTATTGCCCAAAATTCAAATAAAAACTTGTTTTCTACGAAATAAAATAAGTTGAGATGCAATTAATTCATAAACTATCTGCAGAAATTTCAAAATTTTCAACAAAACTTAAAAATCTTTTCTTTTTTTTTTTTTTTCTTTTTCCTTTCTTCACGCTAAAGCTTAAATGCATGGGGATTCCCTCGTACATTTCAACTTAGGAACACATAATCAATTAATCATTCAAACTAGTTACTATTGATATCATTCTAAAGCTCATTTTATTTGTTATTCCCGCCGCTTGACGCTGAGTAATGTAAATTCAGATTTTACTGAAGTTTACGATTAATGAAATAAACAACGAAACAAAAGAAATAATAATAATAACTTTTCTTCCATAAATTTTTTTTTTTTTTTTTTTAACACTTGGCAATATGTGCTTTGGTCCTTGACCCGCCATATTGTCTTAGCTGGGGAAACCCATGGTTTGAAACTTTTTCGAGATAATAATAATAATAATAATAATAAGTAAGAAGAAAAATGCGCATCTTGGATAGTTTACTTAAAAATAAGAAAAAAAAACTATTTCCTATCAATATCCTCGGCCAACAGTTCATTTTTTACAAATTGCAAAGTCCTTTTTTTAGCGATCCCACGACGACTTCTTACTATTTTCCTTCATAACAACAACTGCTATCCATTCTAAACTGGTGCTCTTTAAGAGGAGGTTCGTCCATATCTTCTATCTTTATACTGAGCACGTGGTCATCAGGTGTCGTCAAACACTTGAAAGTTAATTTTAGTCTATTCGAATATTAACCTTTCTCCGAAGAGAAATATTTTCAATTAACCAGAAATAATGAGAGGGATTCTGTCATTTCTTAAAATAAATGTTTCTTTCTTTCTTTTCCTTAAGATGCCAATCCCTAGAATTAAAACATTCCAAATAAAATACAGTTAAAGATTTGACAAACTAATTCGGCCTAAAAGGACAAAGAAAAAAATGCTAATAAGAAATGGTTTTCGAGTTATTATTACTAAGAAAGCTATCGTTTGCTCTTCAGTTGTTACGCCCATTTCGGAGATTAACGAATCTTCATCCCGAACTAACCATCCCGGTTATTTGGAGAAGGCTTTTCAATTGGAACCAACGCTACTATTGGATTATTTAACAAAAAATATACTCAAAGAATCTCCATCAAAATACAAGGGATCAATAACTTCGTGTACTCGAAAATATATGTTAATATAACAGGAAATAATAAGAATTAGGTGGAATACAATCAGTTTTCTTTAACCTCCAAAACATTAGATAATGAAAAGAAAATACATCAATTTATAAAATAATTTAGATTAATAATCTTTACATTTTTTAGAAACAAATTATGATACGCTAAAATTATAGACTATTAATCGGGAATGTTATTAACCTGTGTTTAGCCAAATTCCAATCAGTTGAGCACTGGATAAACAATGAATGTAATAAGGGTGAAGGACACTCGGCTGAAAACTTCTTTTTTTAATTTAAAAAAAAATATAAATTTCAATCAAAATTTATATTTTAAAATTAGTTTGTATTTTATCAAAAAAAGGTTTTAGACATGTGAATGCTATCAGAAATAACAATTCCTCCAAACTTCACACTTTCTAACTTGTAATTATAAAAGGGAAAACTTAATATTCATCCATTTTTTTCGTAAAACTTCATTTTTTTTTCTTTTTCTGTGTATTCACTGCTAGCGTTTCTTTAGTAAACTCTGCAATAGCCGAAATTCTATGAAACATTTCTTTCTCATTTCATAGTCTGTTATTTGTTTTCTTTCTTTATCTGGTTTCCAACGATTTCTACAAATATTTCTGCAGTGGCTGTTTCTAGAACTAAACTGAGACGAAACCTGTTTATACTGGATTTCATGTTTGTTTACATTTTCCCTTGTGACCGCTTTCGTATAAGTTATTTTCGTGTCTCCAAAGAGGTTGCTTTACAACCTAATGAATAAATTAACCGCAAAAACCTAAATAATGATGTCGTGGTTTTTTAAGTAAAGGATTACTTCATTCAAGAAACAAACGACATCCAAAATATAAATAGTTTTTTCTTCGTTATTTGTTCCATTATTTTGGCAATTAGTGAAATTTAAATGACTTCTCATCAAAAATCAATGACTTCGAAATTTAAACCTCTTTATCATTAGGCTATGGGATTTTTAAGATGCCGTCATCAATATAAAATAATATAAACAAAAAAGAAGAAAAAAAAACTGAAATTATGTAAAGCTCTATTCTGATACAATAGAGAAGCTATAAAGTTAATGTATCCCTTGGCACTTTATGTTCCTCCATGTTCAGGAATCAAAGAAAACAACATGGAAACATCCACTGGAAATATTAATATATACAGTGAAGTCTCACTTTTACGAAACTCACTTAAATGAAACATTCAATTATACGAAGAATATCTCCTTCCCCGGCCTTACCTCATAAGTCCTATATGTAATTCACTTACACGAAATATTCACTTATACGAATAATTTTTGGTTCCCCTCATATTCGTATAAGTGAGACTTCACTGTATATAGTAGTGTGAATTATCTATACCGCTGTAATACAAAATACTTGGTTTTTATTTAATAAAAATGTTATTAAAGTTATAACATTATAACATAAAAAATGTTATCAAGTCATATAAAATATACAAAAAAAATTGAAAAATTATAAACTAAAAACTAATCTTTTTTTGTGTGTGTGTATGATTGTGAATTTGAATGTGTTTTTGCATGAATGCTTAAATTAAAAAGTACAAAGTCATTTACTATAGCGTTTTTGGTTTGAATTTCTCAATTACTTATAATCTCCGTGCGATGGCGCTGATGAATCAGCGAAGTTACTGCAAATGAGACTCTGGGGTATTTCCACATTCAGGCCGACCTGAAGATGATTCCTGAACAATAGGACGCGAAAGGCCTCGTCTATCTCTTTCAGGATGTGGGAAATACCCCAGTCTCTCATTTGCATTAGCTAAATACCTTTTCCATCAAATTGCAACTAGGTTTATTTATTTTTTAATTATCTATTTTTCGTTTTACGCCATTAAATGACGAGAGATTTTTAAAAGAAAAATCTTATTATTTTGTATAGAAGTTTTGATGAGTTTCAGTTTTTTGAATTGAATCTAATTGATTATTTAAATAGATATTGAATAAACCGCTATTGGTTGTAATAATGTATAATTTAACAATATATATAATAATGTTTTTCTTTCGTCCCTCTCAGAAGCTATCTTCTGGCAGAGATTCTCGCTATAAAAAACAATGGAATTCATGAAACATTGTTCCAATAGATAAAGGAAATACTCTTTTAAAACTAATTATTTATGTAATAATTTTCTTAATTCGATTCCCAGCTATTACATAAATAATTAGTTTTAAAAGGGAACCTAGTAGATGCTCTTATAATTATCGGTTAATGTTGTCAGCTTCTTACGGACATCCAATGCCAAAATAAGAAGCCATTTTATTTTCTATGTTCAATTGATCTTATCTATCTTCAAATAATTAATCGAAGTCCATTGTGCATTAGACATTTGACAGTTTAAAATTATAATAAGTTTTAGTCAGCTGTAAGACCATTGTAAGACGCTGATGTATATTCTATTCAATATTAATCAATCGTGATATATAGAATTCATTATAATGATCATCTCATAAAAAGAATTTGCAGAAATCAATGTCATTGTTAGCTACTGTACAATGCTTTTGAAATAGACATGATCTTAGCCAGGACCAAAAAAGTCTACAATCTCAAGTAATAATAGCTAAAGTTTTTCAAACATAAATATCTAATCATATTTGGGACATTTTTACAGATAACACTTAAGTTTTCATATCATCCTTTGTTAAAATTTAGGTCATTGCAATTCTTTAAATATTATCAGTAAACATTAATAGTAAATCAAAACTTAAATAGAAAATTAAATGTAGAGAAGATAAAAAAAAACCAACAACTTTGGGAACATTTGTCAAAAGCGGTACGTACCCTAAAAAATAAAATTACTTTCAATTTTAATCTTTTATAGTCAAATTTTCAAGATAGAAATGTCAAATATTTTATCAAACCGCAAACATAAAAATTAGTAATAATTTTATTACAACAATAACATACATCTATCAATACAAAAGAAACCATCAACTTACAAAGAACCTGACAATTGTTTTAAGTCCCAAAAAACCATTTGAGTTACATGATAGCAAACGTTTTTAATAGTACATACTCATGTTTATTAATGAATAAATGTAATCATCAGGCTATTAATATACACTGACGTATTATGTAGACAGTGGCATATGTAACTGAACCTCAATCTCACAACCAAACCCCACATAAAAAAAAATAATAATCGTAAATACACCACTCAATGAAAGATCGGATTTTATCAAATCCAATTCACAGATCAACACGGTTAGAACAAGAAACGCAATTTCTTACAAATCTCATTCAAATACTTATTCAGTGTTTTCAGTAAACAACAACATTATTTTATTGATTTCGCATAATTAAAAACAAGACCCCTTTTACAATTGTTATTTTAGAATTTCGAAGTTGCATTCATAAACGACGCATCCATGGAGAACGTTTTGAAATTTTAGCAGATTATTCTGTGCCATTTTAAACAGAAATTATTTGTCTAAACAATCAAACTATTGCCTTAGCAAAACAACAAGAAAATCCCCCATTGTAAAAGTTAATCTGGTTTGGCTTCAAAGTGAAACAAAACTGATCTCGTCTTATTAAGAGTGGATTTGAATGAAGGCAACGACCTCCCATCCAAAGATATTGTCAAGCCTACGATTTTATCAGTTCATAAATAAATAAATAAATAAATAAATAAATAAATAAATAAATAAATAAATAAATGTGTTTCATTACAAGCTCATTAAAAGCAGGATCAGATAACTTTCGCAAATGTCAAACAATAATAATCCAATTTAATATTAATGATGACTACAGTCTTCCATAATATTATATAACATAACATCATATTTTTAAGTAAAATGTACAGTAATATTAAAAAAAAAATGACAAACTAAATTAATTAATTTAAAAAAAAATTGCTCATTATTATAAAGTTGCTCCTGTACAGCGTAAAAGAATCAAAATAATATTTACATTATCTTTACTAATAACATATTTACTAATTTGGATTAGTAAAAGTTAAGAGAATTTAAAATTTCTTAAGTTCTTTGAAATTAGGGCTGTACGTGCTGCTTCGCCTTTCGGAGATGACTTTTTTCCCCAACTAATTGGTGACACATTGACCTTGAGCAATTCGGTCCTTTTTATTAATCGAGGTAATGTTATTATTATCAAATTAAAAAAAAAGAAAATATTCTTGGGTTTTCATCTGTATCCTTGAAATAAGATAAATTGCTTGAATAATAGAATGCAATGGATTTAATACTACTCATTAAAAAACGTTTTCCATTTTCGTTCGTAATAACAACATCAAACTAAAATGATCATGTCGTTTCAGAAAAACTCTAATAATTTCAATTTAATTATATATTGTTAATACACAACAGTATTTAGGACAAAAAGCTGTTTTTCCTATTAGTTATTGTTCTATCGTTACAAATATTACAAAATAGTGTATTTTACTGTTACTAGTAAAAACAAAAACAAAAAAGGCACAAACAGATTTTCTCCCTTCAAAAGCTGTATTAGGAAAAGTTATATAAGTTTTGTGCTAATCTTACAGTATTTTAATTAATAATAATAATAATAATAAAGATCTTTAAGTATTCTTTATCAAAACATATCCTAGAATTATTCTATAAATGATTAATAAATCAGATAATAAGATACTTCACTTTCACAAAATAAGTATTAACTATATTAAAATATGAATTTATTATTAATTCAAAAAGTAATTGTAATATTGATTAATTCTGTTTTATTGTTATTTATTTGGTTTAATAATGTTCCTTATTAATTTTTTTTTCTGTATGTTTTCAAGTGAACTACATGAGAGAAGGCAACAAATCAGCTGTTGAGGCATTTAAATGTTCGTTGAGTCGCTAGTTAAGACACGATTACAAAACATAACCATACCTCTCAAATGACAAATCTCCAAGACAAAGAACATGAAGGGTTCCAAGTACGGGGTTCGGGGTAGGCGCTTTTATTCAGAAGACCTGGAATCTGTTGCCAGGATCTGCTGTCTCCAGCTACGCATCCATCCCTGCAATTTTACCTGTGGGCACAAGCTGAAATGATCTCCGCCACCAACGCAAGGACTGATGACGTTTAAGTGACGTCACCGATTTCGATGCGGGTGCAAAAACAGGCGCCAAAAAGAGGCTGAAAGAAACGGCGCCAACCTTTGAACATTGTTTGCAATATCAAAACGAATGAATGTGTTTTATTTATTTTTTATCCTTATTAAAATTTTATTGTGCATACAGTAGTAATTACAAACAAAGAAAAACAAGCAACACAGATAAAGTTAAAATTCACTCACAAGTGTCAGATATTTGCATTCCAATTTTTCAAAAATAGATCAAAGTCAGTGAAATTTAATTTTCTGGCCGTTGCTTGTTTTTCTTTGTAATAGGTGAATGCACTGATCTGTGATGATCTGTTCCCAGCTCATTTAGTTTCGATTTAATTCAGTGCCGCCGCCATCTTTTCGTTAGGCAAAACAAATACTGTATAGGCAGATATGGAAACCCATTCACTTTTCTTCAAAAATCTAAAATATTATATTGCTATTGAAATTAATGAATAAAACAAAATTATTATAAGAGAAATCACAGCTTAAAGTTATAATAAATTGTTGTATTTGAACAACAATTGTCATGTAACGAAAAATAAACCAGATTTTATGAAAAAACTACCTAACAGCAGAGAAGTGAAATAAAATATGAGGAAACATATTATAAAATTAAAAATGAATTTCTATTAATAATATTTACTTTATAGAAAGTAGGAAATCAATTTGACACTGCCTCTTCCAAAGAAGAAATGAAAAAAAAAAAAAAGTGTAATAGAAAATAGCTTAGAAGATATTCAAAGGATCTAATAAATCTATACATAGTTAACGCTGCTGAAACAAAAAAGGCTTTATATGAAAATTCATAATCAAAATAATAATAAAAAAAATTAATTCAAAACTTTCCCTATATAAAATGAAATAAAAAATAAATATATGTTAGAAAACAATAACTTGTAATATTATAGAAACAATACGTAAATTATTGTTAAACGATTATTGTGTCATCGGGCCACAGAAAAGCATTACTGGTGCGAGCCGAACTTTCTCCACCGTTGCATTATAAATTAAACAAAATAAAAAAATAGTAATAAACTGGTAGAAAATGTCACAGTAGTACAAAACATCTTCCGAGCCCTTATGCACGAACCATTTTTTTTCTTTTTAAGTTGATCACTGATCTCTCAAAATCCTAGATCTGGAAACTAACATGACTACGTAACTTATTTCAATTGTTGGATACTCTGACAGATTCATAAAAAAAAACAACTTATTAGAAGAAGTAAACATGTAAAAAGTTGAGGAGGAATTTAAGTTTTAACGTCTTCTGAGACTTAAAATCTGCATAAAAACAAAAGAAAGAATGGGGATACACAAAATCTCAAAATGTATAGTGTAGGATTTTCTTTCTTTTTGTTTTTGGTTGGATGGCTGTCTGAAGGAACCATGCTCACCCGAAATTTTTAAGACAATTTTTTTGCTTTGTTTTTGGTTGTTGCTGGTTGGTTCCTTCTCAGAAATAAAATCCTATTCACGTCCCTAAAAGAAAGTTATAACGAATAAATTTTCCGGAAGACGTGGACAGCATAATTGCTTATATTCAACTGGAGGAACGAGAGTTAGGCTTTCTTTTCCTCTTCCATCCGTTTTCTCCTAGGCCGTTCTCAGAAACTCATCAGGAGTTTGGTAATGTCCTCAATATCTGCTTGTAAATCCTAGAATATTGACCCATTTTCATTTCATTATTTTTGAAACAAGAAGCAAATAGCCTGCAAGTAACATCATAGATGTCACTGGATACCTCTTGATTGATCCTATATTCATACCAAAGAGCAATGTATCGTTCCATACATTCCAGAGTTAGCTGATGGAAGACCGAAGACCTTCTGGAAGATAACGAAGGTTAATGGAGAAGAAGATAGTTAAATGTTCCCGAAGAAGTGCTTAGAGAACATGAGATAGAAGTTCTCGATATAATTAAGATATTCAGTATAAGTTAGGAATTACATGATCTTAGCTTTAAGTTAGAACTGTACATGAAGAGTCCAGAATATCAGTAAAAGTCAAATGTCCAATAACGTTAAACCTAAATAAACTTAAATGTTCTTAATTTTTCCGCATTTCGTAAGAAAAAGGGTCCGTATATGACATCCCAACATGTATGTATCAAACCAAGTTCAATTTTCATAAGTTGGGAATACACTTTAACAATGGCAAAATTTTCCTGCAATTATAGAAAGAAAATTATTATATCTGAGTCCAAGGAAAACATTTGGCTTTGAAATCACATAAGAATTTGTAAGTAAAGAATAAGAAATAACTTTTTTTTTAAAAAAACGGGTTGAATAATTTTTCAATTAAATTTGTAAGGAGAAAAGCAAAAAAACAAATTAAATGCTTTCAAACGAAGGGAAAAACAAAAGCCCAAAGTAATAAACAACAAAGTGATGTAGGACAGTCTGTAGTTGAAACAGCTGATCGACCTTGAAGATCGTAGTGGATTATGACGTCAGCTCATTGTTGTCGCATCGGTAAGAGTGACTCACAGTTTGCCAAATACTATTAGAAAACTTTTTTGTTATTACTGGATTCCGTAGTAATTTTTTCCTTGTCCTCTAGTTCTGAATATATTTTCATTTCAAGTATTTTTTTACTGTGCTAATGGACGTAATAATATTGATAATAATAATAATAATAATAATTTGAGGTTCTAGACAGTGGCGGATTAAGGGGGGGGGGGCTGACTGGGCTGCAGTGAGGGGCCCCCATATTATGTAATTAAAAAATATACTACAATTAAAAAGTTAATGAGGAATTCGCATAGGTAAGCATCATTTACGTCACATTCGATTTATATATTTGCTCGATTGCAACCGAGCATCACATTTAGTCGCTCGTATGCAGTCAGTGCTTTTGATATGTTTGTCAAATACGCTGCTTAGAAACGCAATTTTTTATTTTTTTTTTGTTTTCCAATTTTATTAATACCGTACTTTGTGTGGTGTATCAATAACATATATCTGACCAGAATAGGATCCCTTTTTACTAGTAAACAGAAATCAGTTTGATTCAATGGCCCCGACAAAATTTTCATCCAGGGGCCCCTTGCAAGCTTTTCCGCCACTGGTTCTAGAACTAAACCAGCTAGGTTGATTTAAGTTTAAGAAAGTTGTGTATTTCCTTTAAATTCAACAATGCTCAACCGAAGTTACAAATTTAATTATATGTCTTAGGCAAAAATCAAAATAAATAAATAAATAAATAAAATATTATTATATGTTTTGCGATAGCTGGCCTAAATCATCAGAAGGAATTATATATTAATTGGCCTCCCAACTTCAGAATAAGGTAAGGCAGACCTAAAAATAATTGTTCAAACAGACGGTGAATAATCTGACAAGTAAGTTATCAAGTTATCTTTTCTAGATAAACTTGAATATAACTCGTCACAAAATGGCAGATAAAACAACGAGACGAGAGACAGAAAAGGCATTTCAGAAACTAAAATATCAGTAGTAGAATGTTAGCCTGTCCAAAAACAGAAGAATCAAGAATTGACTAACAAAAGTGTTTACAACTGTCAGGAAAATTTTGTATTAAAAGTCAAAATTGCTCTACATTTTGTTGAAAGAGTTTCACTGGAGGAAAATAAAAGCGTTGTTGCATCTAATAACGAGGAGATTCCTATAAGAACATTAAACTTTGCCAATGTTGAAACTATCATGATATGGTGTCGAGGCTAAGATCAGCATCTGAGAATACAGGAATGGCGTCGCCCACAAAAGGAAAAGTAGAAAATTTCTCTGGGTCGATTACAGCGTTAAGCCTCACCTGTCTACTTAATTCTTCCGTCAACATTGGATATCATGGAACCTGATTAGTAAAATATCATTCTTAAATTTGGGACTCCGTTTTTACTTGCAACGAGAAAGAAATTATTCTGACGACGATCGATTCCAGCTGTATTATATCCTACGGATTTCATTCAAAAAAGCATTTTAATAGGAAACTATTAAAGTTTAAAGAAAATAAATAAAATACCAC
>JAFIDM010009631.1:6629643-6649291 GCA_023159025.1 Thereuonema tuberculata
TTTAATAGGAAACTATTAAAGTTTAAAGAAAATAAATAAAATACCACATCTTTTGGAGAATACTATTTTGTTCTACAAATAAGATAAGTAAACTAAATTGCCAACGACGGGCAGGCATACTATTCTAATATCTGTAGGTTTTTTATCATAGTAATTGAAACAGATATCATATAATCTCGAGTCATAGATCTATAATTTGATATATACACTCATTACCAAAAAAAAACAAAAAAAAACGACGCACCTAGAAGGAGTTGTCCGATTGTAATGAAATTTCGTATGCAAAGACATTGGGACCGCCCATGCAAATGATTAAACTTTGGTGTCCAATGAATGAATAGCGAGAGCTACAGCGCATCGGAACTGCGCACTCAGCAGGTGTATAAAAGAAGCGATTCTCAATCTGATGGTCAAACTTTCTGTTGCATTGCGAGTTAGGATACCTTTCAACGACTGAAAAAAATGCCTCGCCACAGGATTCAAGCTCATTACCTGCAACTGTCAGAGTTTGAAAGAGGTCGTATCATTGGATTGAAAGAGGCAGGTTGGGCAAATCGGAGAATCGCTCGTCATATGGGTCGAAGTGATGCGGCGATTAGAAGATGCTGGCAGGAATGGGTGGACAATGGCAGATTTCAGCGACATGAAGATAGCGGTCGACCTAGGGCCACAGCAGAGCGGGAGGATAGAGTGATTGTCAGATCAGCTGTCACAGTGCCTGAATCATCGTTATCAACCATCAGACGTGCGACCTGCACACGAGTGTCCACCATGACCATTCACAGACAGCTGAAAGCGACATCTACGCTCGTACCGACCGCTACGCCACCTGCCACTCACGTCTGCACACCGTCGGGCCAGATTACAGTGGTGCTTGGCTCGATCCGGTTGGAATGATGCTGACTGGGGACGTATAGTGTTTAGCGACGAATCCCGCTTCCAACTGTGTCCTGACGATCGTCGCAGACGTATCTGGAGACGCCCAAGGCAGCATGCCGATCCTGCTTTCACTATTGCACGCCACACAGGCCCTCAACCAGGAGTTATGGTCTGGGGTGCCATTTCCCTTGATAGCCGGACCCCTTTGGTCGTCATTAGCGGCACACTTACAGCACAGCGGTACGTCGACGACATTTTGAGACCTGTTTTGCTACCCTTCCTTTTGCAGTACCCTGGCCTTGTTTTTCAGCAAGATAATGCCAGACCACATACGGCACATGTTGCTATGACCTGTCTTGCAGCTTGTGAAACACTTCCTTGGCCAGCCAGATCCCCAGATCTCTCTCCAATCGAGCATGTCTGGGATATGATGGGAAGGCGACTGCATCCACCAGGGAATGTGGATGACCTATCCCGACAATTGGAGCAAATTCGGCAAGAAATACCACAGGAGACCATCAGGGAGCTTTATCACTCTATGCCACGTCGTGTGGCAGCTTGCATTCAGGGTAGAGGTGGGTCAACACCTTATTGAGCTCGTTACTTTGTAACTCTGTAACTCTGAAATAAAGTATTCAATATGTCTGAAATTTTAATCATTTTCTATTCTGTACCTAATCTTCCTCTCCACCAATTTTTGTCTCCATTGGACAACTCCTTCTAGGTGCGTCGTTTTTTTTGTTAATGAGTGTATAACAGAAGTCCATTTCATCAGTGCCACTGCTAAAATACTAACTCTGACGAACATAAAACTTTCATTTAAAAGAAACTTCTACCAGCTTTTCCAATTTCACTGTGGTCTCCTAGAGGAATATAAAAGGACAGTATAGAGAGCTAATTATGGTATGATTGCTCAATAGACAACTCTCTCTCTCTATAAAATACACAACTTTTATTTTTCTCTTATAGGTATTTAGAACTTCATTTCTAATCACTTCTTCTTCACTGAAGCTTATTTAAGTTTGATTCAGCAACTGGAAGGCAACAACTAATGTTTTTGGCAAATGCATTCTATTAAACAAGAAGAGAAAATCCTTTGAGTTGGAGAAATAGAAATGGAATTGTAAAGCGATTACAATAATCTTGGGCGTCTGGTAAGAAAAGATAATTTCAACTTTGAGGCTTTCATAGCAAATACATGGAATAGAGGAAAATAAATTGGCGTCAAAGGAACGATTGATATATTCGCTAATATATTTCTTTTATAGTAATCTTATAAGGCTAAAGTTTTTGTGAATTGCGAATCATATCAAGCCAGTAAGATTCACAAAATATCTTATTTCGGATATCATGATGCTTCTTCTCTGTCACTTAACCATGTATTCTAAATATAGTTTCCTTGGAGGAGATCTGCCAGTAAATCAAGTCAATGAGACATTTTATTTTTTAAGATAATTATAAAATAATTAGGAGAAAATCTTACTTGGAATATGAAATTGTTCATTAATGTTATAATCGCATTCAATTCTCAGTTTGGAACTGTTACAATACAGGGTGATTCAAAAATTCCCTGTACAAACTTTAAGGGTAGGTCAGGAATACAAAAACAAACGTATTCTAGTGGTACGTAGTCCGCAAATACCACCCGAATCTGCTAGAAGATACACTAAGGTTCAGAAATAAAAGACAACAAGTAAGGTAGACAAAATGTTTATTAGCCCTATGTTTACAATATGACAGTAAGGTGTGCACTTACAGGTTCACGGTAAGTGCTTAAAGTTCCTTCCACCAACAATAATACATGCCTTACAACGTCGATGCATGGATTGCCGATAGATTTGAGGTAACTCCAGAGGAAGAAATCAGTGCAGGACATGTCGGGTGATCGTGGTGCCAAGCGATGGGTCAGCCCCAGCCAATCCATCGCTCCGAAAAAGTGCTATTGAGATACTCCTGCACATCAATGCTGAAATGTGTGGGAGCCTCCGTCGTTCTGAAACCACATACGGCGGCGAACAGATAAAGGAACATCATGCAACAGTTCTAGCAAGATCTCCTCCTGGAATAGCCAATAACTCCGCCCATCGAGTCGTGATGACCCAATCAAACAGTCACAGACAATAACCGCCCAAACATTGACGGGGAACCGTTGTTACGCAGCATGTGGTAGTGTAGCTCATGGGTTGTAATGACTTCACACATGCACATTGTCAACATTAAAAACACCCTCACGTGAAAAGGCAGCTTCATCGGTGAAGAGATTGGAAAGTCCGGCTGTACGGCACTTGCTGCAAAAAACCAACGTGCGAATTCCATATGCTGGGGGTAATCTCCAGCCTGCAATGACTTGACCCATACACGTGAAAGGGATGTAACCAATCCTCATGTAATACTTGCCACACGCTGGATTGAGAGAGATCAAGGTGATGTCCAATAGCTTGTGTATTTGTACGTTCAATTAGGTGTACGGTGTTCCTCATGGTAGGTGTGCGCATCGATCGTTACTGACCACAATCATGTCTGTTTCCATCAAATAATCCAGTTTCACACAATCTCGTTTGCAAAAGCTCAAATATTTAATGATTGGACACACGACTGAACCGTTCATGATACAATCATATAGCGGCTGGTCCATTTCCTTTCGCTGCCTCATAGTCTAATTTGCCCTCTCAGCATTAGTGAAGCGATACTTCCTACTCGTACAAAGTCAACATCTCAAATGATGATAGCCCAACTAATGTGCTGCCAAATAGCGCCCTCTCGCAAGTTCAGGTGGCGTTTGCGGACATACGTTCCACTATGAATACGGTTTGCTTTTGTATTCCTGTCCATCTTTAAAGTTTGTTCAGGGAATTTTTAATCACCCTTTATATGAAAACATTATAATTTATCTATTAGTCAATTTCAATAAAAGTTCGTCTAGAATGAGATGCTATTTTCAACTAAACAATAATTAGTTTTTAAATAACTTTGTTTGTATGGACAAATGAATCAACGCATTTATTTTCATTATAGATGTTTTATTGCATTATAATGTTATGACATCTGCAGCACATACAATAAGTAGCTTCATCAGGTAAATAACTAGGTTTTAAGGTAAAGATTAAGGTCATACGCAGTTGGGAGATGGGGATTACTACATACCTAAGCTATGGCGATCAATAACCCAATGTGATTAGTCAATCAGTCCGACGCTCACCCGTTTTAATTCTTGATAAAGGAATCCAGTTCCTAAATTTTACCAAAAGTTGGTGAACCACAGGATTCGTCAGATGGATAAACAAATCAGTGATCAAATGTAGGCCTAACTTAACCAATAACATCAGTTTTAAATCATATTTATAAATCCGTAAATTCTAAAGGATTGGAATTGCCATGGGAAATAATAATGCAATGTAGTAAATGAATGAAAAAAAAAAATCACTCTCTTATGGGGATTCAACCGTTAAACCTATTTTATAAGGACTCAAACTGATTCATATCATTTTTACAGAATTGGCTATTTTTTAAGTTCACTTCTAATTAGATGATTTCTGAGTGATGTTGGTTGTTGAATCTTTCTTTAAAAAGTAGTTATATACAGAAATGGAAAACTTTCCTGCCACATTTGCCCTCTAGCGGTGACAACAAGAATTTCTTTGCCCCCCTCCCCAAATTTTATCAGTATTTGGATGATTTAAAGATTGACTGATGGGTCAAGACGTGAATTCTTCACTCGTTGTTGTTGGCTTATCTCATTATTGCTGAGAAAAATATTGGTTAGTTTCTGTTTCTTTGCTTAGTTTTCTCATTCCTAAAGATTATTTCTCATCAGACTTTCTAAGATCATCCCTAAGCTTTGCTTTGATTTTATTTTCTGATTGTTTCTTCAATTTGAAGAAACAACAATCATTGGCTGCGATGGCTATCATTTCGACTTGAATAGATTTGGTTCCACATGAGAAGAATTCAACAAAATTAAAAAAACAAACCTACGTCTTTGTCGTAGTTAAGAAAAAGACGTGGTTTCCCTATATTAAGTCGAGAGGGAAAGCCCGATTGAGTTCAAGGATTGTTTTTGTGATTCCAGGGCCATTGCGTATCCTTGCGGGAAGTTATCAGTCAGCCTTTGGCTAAGGACATGAAGCTAAGCTAATGGAAATAGAATTTATTCAGTGTTAGTTCCTAATATCTTATTATTTACAAAGATAATTCTTAAAGAATCACCCCACACCCTCCCCAAAAAAAACAAAAGCTATTCTAAAAATATAAGTCAACCAAAAAAAGAAAGTTCGAATTAAAATATTTTTTTAACTTAATGAAAATTTAATAATAATTCATCTAATAAAGTTACATTTATATGAAATAATTTACTTTAGAATAGACAAAAATTAGAACAAACTGGTCAAATTTTAAATGAATTGGGTATAGCAAAAACGTTTCGCGTCAATAGTAAAAAATTATATATTTATTCAGTGTCTTAGCTGGCGGGAAGGGGAGGGGCGAGTGGGGCGGCCGCTCCGGGCAACAACTTTTTAAATGATGGCACGGAAATCATTCAATGTTGCTCATATTTGGTTATCACCAAATGTAAAAAAAGATCTAGAATGATTGTGATTGAATCACTGTTAGGTGCGACCCGAGCTAACAACGCCACTGCATGTATTTGTTTTAATATAAATTAATAAATAAATGACTGAACGCTTGTGAATATACCAACACTAAGTTGTTAGAAATTTAGGGAAAGTGAAAAAAAAAAACAAACAAACCTGATAAATCTTGAAATACATCGGATTTCTCTTCATTTGTTTGGTCAAAATTAGTTGAGAAAAGAGAGAATCGAAGTTTTAAGTCGATATTGAAAATTTTGAAATAAATGTTTTATTCTGGATTAATTAATTATTATGATTAAGTTATGTAATGAATTTCAAAAGGAAATCGAAATTGTAACAAGTAGCCCCAATTATTCTGTGTAGCTGCAATGATTTATTTCTGATATTGTATTGTCTTGGAAATTTAAACTTTCTCTATACGATATGTTAAATAACATACAATAACGTATAACAATAATAACCGACATTGTAGTCACTACTTAAATATCATGTAATATACATTTGGGACTAATCAGTCACGTGATTCCTATTTGGTTGACTGGGAATAATATTCCTTTTGCAGAACAGAACACTGTATAATGTGCCTTCTTAATTAAATGCTTAAAATAATATTTAACGTGCGTAAAAAGTTCATAATAAGTTATTCAGGTCATACACAAATATAATTAAAAACACATTTATACATAATAAAAATTTACAATTGTTTTCAAAACGCCCTGTGTTTCGTTTTCGAGTAAAAATAATAATACAATAATTTCAAGAACAAAATGTCACGTGTCCTTGCAACCTGACATTTTATTCTTGAAATTACTATATTATTATTTTTACTCGAAAACGAATCGCAGGACGTTTTAAAAACGTTTGTAAATTTTTATTATGTGTAAATATGTTTTTAATTATATTTGTGTGGTGACCTAAATAACTTATTATTAATTAAATGATGTGTCTATTCTATTATTTCAATTCATATGGATAATGGAGTTTGTCTCGCAAAATGCAACTTTCACATAATGAAGATCTGTTAGCGCTATACAGTAATACTAACAACTCATTTTGAGTAAAAAGTGGATATTTGTCATACGCTTCATTTGTACGTAGTACGACAGTGGTTCTCCATTCAAAATATTTTGCTTGACATAATTCTACAACAATACAATTATCACATCAAATTCCGTTCGGCTCTAATGTATAATTGTATAATTTGAATATAACAAAACAAAATATATTAAGTGTCAATGTAACAACTATTTGAATACAGCTCACCGTATTCAAGCGTATTTTTTTCTTTCAAATAAACTTTTCCTATATTTCTATAATTAAGATGTGAATAATATGATCAGAACTTTTTATAATAAAAAACTACAGCCATTTATAGGTAAAAAATTTTTTACTTCATCCCCTTACTAAACCAAAATACCTTAGGAATCAGGGGCGTATATAAGGGGGGGGCGAGGGGGCCCGGGCCCCTCCCGAAATAATGAAGATATGTCCTCCGAACGTTTTTTTTGGTTGAACAGATAGATTTTCATTGTTTTTTTTGTTTAGTTGAATAGATTTTTTGGCCCGGGCCCCCCCGAAATGTCCTCCCAACGTTTTTTTTTTTTTTTGGTTGAACAGATAGGTTTCCATGGGGTGTCGGCCACCCCCGAAAATATATTCTATATACGCCACTGTTAGGAATACAAATATATCTTTAATATTAACCACTGTAATTTAATAAGTAATTTTTAGATGATAAAAGAAGGATTAATGTACAGAAATTGATGGAATAACGAAATGAAAAGACCATAACCACTATTTTTTTTTTTTTTTTGTAAACAGACAACTGTAATTGAATTATTATTGTTCGTAAATAGCTAAATGATTAATTAACGGTATTTTAATCATTAATTAATTTATTATTATTTATTTATTTAATATTGATTTAATTTTAATTGTTAGATAAATAAAAATAAATAAAAAAATTGTTAATTGTTGTTATAGTTATTAATTAATTATAATAAATGATTATTATTATTATTATGTAAACGTTTCAAACCTTGGGTTTCCCCAGCAAAGACAACATTAGTGTTGAGGCTGTGGTGTGAGGCACCAGACCAGTGGCGGACAGGACGATATTATTATTATTATTAATAATAATTTTTGAATGAATGCTTTTCCCCCATCCCCTCTTCAAAACGTTCCGACTAATTTAAATTTCCTTCTTAATACTTTTCAGTTTTGAATGTGATGCCATTATTAAGACAAGAAATTCCTAAAAGAACTTAAGGCATACTTTCCTTATACTCATGCATTTCTTTTTCTTTTTTTTTTTTCAAGTCATGAAAATGATATAAAAGAAAAGTCTCTTATAATATGTGCTCAATACACAAACAATAAAGTTTTTTTTTTTTTTTTTTTTTTCATATGCGGCAAACAACGGTCACTTAAATTGTCTGAATCCAACTAATTTTAATCAAACTTAAACACGCATAGACATTAATAGAATTAATAGGCGGTTTAATATCTTTTGCTGAAGACATAATTACTATCCATTTTTTCTATTCTGTAACATTAAGTTTTGTGGAAATTTTTATGATCTCGCGCTAATTGCACGACAACAACCCACACGAAAAAACAATAAAATATAGAAATGTGATCTTCTCTTGCCCTTAAATGTGCATGTCAAGTTTTAACATACATCCCGCGGTTATTGGGGAGGAACACAGACAGGCAAAGTGCCTTGATAAGCCTAAATTTCTTGGAAATAAATATAAAGCCAAGGAGTTTTAGTACAGAAAAGCCACACCATGTCTTTTATTAGCTCGAAGCAGTTCTTCTACCCCCTCCCCCTTTTTTTTTAAACGAAAGAGTGAAATTTCAACAAACATATTACTTTATTAAGCAAAACTACCGAAAGAAAATGAATGACAACTATAGTCCTTCTTAGATTTCTGTGGACAATTGTTAGATGGCTAATATGACATTGATGTATACTTTGTTTCTAATAGGTTCGCTTCTGTTGCTGTCTCAACAATGGATTAGTGATAAAATTTGCTGTTACAGTGCTTAACAGGAAAAAAAAAAATATATATATATATAAAACACACAAAATTACGGTCCGTCCCAGTCTCTTCCCGGTGACAAGTCAGGGTGCGAATCCTTTCTTGTAACGTTGTGCCTTCGTTTGTTTACTTATTCCTTTAATTGGTAAATACTTTCTCAGTTTTTTTTTTCCCCTCCCTCCAATGCATACTATCCTTGGAATCTTAGCAGGGGAAGGAGTGCAGAGGCTTACACAGGAATTAGAATGAGCGGGAGGGTTAGGATAGTTCTAGTCATTCAACCAAAAAAAAAAAAAAAAAAGAATTCCGTCCTTTCTCATACGAACGGGCGGTTGCAAACAAAACGATGGCTTCCAAAAATAAGATCCCAAATACTGGATTTCTTTCATTTTCGGATGCATGGGGTGAAGGGGAAGTTTACAACCCTTCCCCTCCGGTCATATTCTGAAGATTAGCCAAAATGAATTACTGATATCTTTAAAAGTGTGTTCAGCAATAGGCTATACCATAGTATTTGAAGATTAGCATTAAGGTTAATTCTCAGATTTATACTTAGGAATCTTTTATTTGAAGGGAGAAGGAAGTTTTATCCAAATAGCCCCCCCAAAAATTCAATCCTATATTTAAAAAATTCGGTAAGAGAAGTAGTCTCCCCTTCTAAATACATCCAATCTTTAAATTGTTGTTAGGTCAAACATGATTAATATTAATAAATAGTTATGTTAATTTTTAAAATTTCCAAGTGTATAAATTACTGAGACCTAGGAACTAAAAAAAAAAAAAATCCCACCACAAAAAAACAGAAATGGTGGAAAATTCCTTCCTTTTATGGCTGGATTGGGGGGGGGGGGGTTACAATCCCATCAACTCCTTTGATACACCAGAGATATATAAGTAACAAAAGCAATTGAAATCATTGTATAAGATTGGAGGGTAACCATTATTTCTCATAAAATTTAGTGTAGAAAATATTCTAAATATAAAACTTGTGAAGTTGAAGTTGATGCTAAATTAATAAGGTGACCAACCTTTCACCTTTAGGGAGGACAGTCCTCCTTTTTGAAGCTCTGTCGTCCCTTGAGAAGTATCCTCCTAAATGTCCTCCTTTTGTAAATTCTATCCTCCTTTTTGATGTTTGAAGAGTAATATGTCTTCCTTTTTGATATGTGAAGTTTAAAACCTTTTTTTTTTTTTTTTGGTTGAAGAGATGGGTTTACAGGTTTTTTTGTTTTGTTTTGTTTGAACAGATAGGTTTATATCCCTGATAACATTTTTTTTTCTTCAAATTATTTGCGTCCTCCTTTTCATTTTAGAAAAAATGGTCACCTTAAAATTAAACAATCCAAACATTAATTTTCTTAAACATAAATTTCTTCATTGTTTAGACACTGATTTCTTAAGCAGTGCTTCCCATTCAATGTTAGGTAAGTTTATCCATCAAGGGCCCACGATGGCCCATCGGGGTGTTGAAAGTAAGGTGCCAACGTTTAACTCTATAACTCTATAACTCCGAGTGACCCCGGCCTTATAGTACAGATGGCCAATCTTGTACTATAAGAAAATTCTGCAATAGATATTTAACTTCCCATTTATCTAAATGCACTAATAGAGATTACATTCTTGACATCAAATAATCTGGTAAATAGAAATTAAATTATATTTTGCTTCTTTCTAACAATAAAGGTTGAAGGAGATTTACCTGTGCTCAGTAATTCATTGTGAAGAAATAATTGTTAGCCAACACATCAAAGTTTAAATTAACAAATCATAATTAACAATATAAATATAAAAACATACATACATGTTCATGGAGCTTGAAAATGAGCGCCGCAAAGCCAGCTCGAAAGCTCCATGAACATGTATGTATGTTTTTATATTTGTATAGTTAATTATAATTTGTTAATTTAAACTTTGGTATGTTGGCTAAACAATTATTTCTTCATAACAATAAAGGTTAAAAAATTATTAATTCACATTCATGTTGGTTTAAAAAAGCATTGTTTTATCATTTCAGGATATTTTTAAACATTTAAAATATAATGTTATTAATATGTAAATCATGCTGACGTTTTTCAAAGGATTCTACAATTTAGTGAAGCAACAAAAAAACTTTGGTATATCAAGGGATTTTAAGAACAATGTTTGATGTGCTGTGGAATTTTACCAAATACATAAGTACACCATGTCTTAAGCACTGTCCTAAAGTAACATTGATCTTGAATATTAAATTCCCCAAAGTGTGTAAGTTCTTCTTAAGAGAACTGCAAGTCAACGTTTGATAAGAAAAAAAAAATATTCCATATTTAAAACTTTTTCTTTAAAAGTTTTCCCCTCTTATCATTCCATATCAATCAGGAGGTTGATAACCCTCAGTCTCCACGAGGTCTGATTCTATGGGAGTCCTCATAAGGAAGGAAAGATCACTTCTCAGTATTTTTTTGTCCATCCAATTCTTTATCTTTTTGCATCCATTCCTTTCAGAAGCATTCCTTGTGATGTGTCTTGACTTAAATGATGACCAAAATATGTTGGGTAACTCTTTAAGTACAATTCTCTTTTCCACAATTTAATTAAAGATGTGAAACTTCATCTTTAGTCATTGTAGCAACCTACGGTTATCCACATTTCAGTTGTTTTTTTTGAAATGTTCATAAAAAGCTTTCAATTTCTTTTCACAAAATTATGAGATTGTCCATGTTTTCATTTATATACTAAAGCAGACCAATTATAACAAAGTAAAAGTCTCAGCAAATATGAGAAGTCTTTATGAAAAAAGTTTTATTTACAGAAACTATAAATTTTCACTATATATTCTAATGTTTTACTTTTAATAAATGACGATTATTTAATACATCAAAGAATTTTAAAATAAAATTATTTCTTTATTATGCTGATTAAGATTCTGATGTATTTTTGCATTAATTGTATTTTTTTTAATTACTAGGAAAATCAAAAGGAACCTGAAACGAAAATGAAGTGCTTTTTCATTTTGTATGTAATTTCAAGTTGCTTCACGATCTCTGAAGGATTAGTTTCCCAAATTGGAAATATTACAGTGGCTTATGGACAACGGTATTATATTCATCCTTCGGAACTTCAATTCAATTTCAATACTTCAAGTGATTTCTGCAAAGTTGAAGTAGTCTCCAATGAACCAATTACACAGAGAGTTGGAATCTTTGAACCTCAGGTAAACATTTATATCAGCTGTTCTCAATCTAAATATGAACAGTTTTAAAAAAGAACTTTCCAATAAGACTAAAGATATTGTTGTGTCAACATAAATCTTTAATATGAAATATATTGCTCAAAACTTATTTGTTTTCACCATCTGTTCTTTTTAGTGAATGCATGTACTTTTCATTCCTAAATACACTTTACCCTTCCAGTTTTTGGCTTAAATCAGCAAATCTCAATTTCTGCACTATTAGCTCTGCAAATGAATTTATCGAGTCATTCTTTTTCTTATATTAATACATTCTTTGACAAAAAAATCGACGCACCCTGAAAAAATAATCTGATAGTAATGAAACGTCACATGCAAAAACCTTTCGACCAAATATGTAAATGATTAAACATTCGCACCCAATGAATGAATAGCGGGAGCTACAGTGCATTGGAACTGAGCATCATGATGGTGTATATAAAGAGCAAATTTTGCTTTCAGAAACAAAACTTCCAGTGGATTGTGATGGTGTTTTCCTACCTTGACTGTAACAATATCTTGGCAGTGAATACGCAACCACTACAACCATATGACAGAGTTTGAAAGAGGATGTGCCATCGGACTACATGAGGCTGGACAAACAAACTGACGAATCGCATTTGGGTAGGAGGGATGCAGCAATTAGATGATGCTGGCAGGAATGGGTTCTGAACAGAAGATTTCAGCACCAAAGGGCAGCGGATGGCCTAGGGCAATGACAGAACGGGAAGATAGAATGATTGTCAGAGCAGCTGTTACAGCAACAGATTCATCACTATCAACCATCCAACATGTGACCAATATTGAAGTGACCACCTGGTCCATTAGTAGAAGACTAGGGGAGCAGAATGTATGCTCATGGTACCCATTACACCCCTACCATTGACCAGTACGCACTGTCAAGAGCAATTGCAGTGATGCTGGGCATAATCAACGTGGAATTGTGGTGATTGCAGGCGGATTGTTTTCAGTGATGAGTCAACTGAGCCCAGTCAGTGAAGACGGGGCCCGGACATCGTCAGAATTCTGCTCTTACTGTCGCATGCCACGTGGCTCAACAACAGGGCGTTATGGTCTGGGGTGCCATTTTGTTTGATAGCCGGACTCCTTTGGTAGTCCTTCGCGGCACTCTCACAGCACAGTGGTACGTTGAAGAACTTCTATGACCCGTTGTATTACCATTCCTTTTGCCTCACACCGGGTTTGCATTTCAGCAAGATAATGCCCGGCCACACATGGCATGCCTCTCCATTGATTGTCTTCACGGTTGCTACACACTTCCTTTGCCAATCAGATCTCCAACTCTCTCTCCTATTGAGGTCATTTGGGATGTGATGGGGCGTCACGTGTGACCATCCCAGAATGTCGATGAAGTAGCCTGTCAATTGGAGGCTGTTTGGCAATAAATCCCGCGGAATACCATCTGTCAACTATATCACTCAATGCCATGTCGGATAACAGCTTGTATTCAGGCTAGAGGTGGACCAAAGCCATACTGAACTGCTGACTTTATGTAGCTCTTTCTGTCCAATAAATCATCCAATTGTACTGAAATTCTAATGATTTTGTTTTCTGTACATGTACAGTAAATTTATCAAATTTTGTCTCAATTGGATAATTCCTTCTTGGTGCTTCGATTTTTTTTGTCAAAGAGTGTACATCACAGCTAAGTTATATGTTCTGACAGTGTGTGCTTAGCTCTGCATAAATGGAGATTATTAAACTCAGGGTTTTATTAAACTATTCTTGTGGCCTACTTGATGTTTAAAAATGGCTGTTTAAAATACGTTTTATTTCTGCCACAGATTATTTGGATTTAAATCCTTCTTAAATGCATGTTCTTTTGTTGTCATCTTAAATTGCAGAAAGAGAAGTCGTGTAGTGTCAAAAAGGGCTGTTGCATTATTTGTCATTGGAAAAAAAAAATGTAGACAATTTATCCACATTTCTCAGACTAATGACTCTTTAATTAATGAATAAATATCAATAAATTCACTTGATATTACTTTATATCTTTATGGTTGTAAATATTGTTAAAACTATTTGTATACTTATGTTACTTGTATTGATGGAGAGCAAACAGATTGATAGGTTTAAGAAACAGATTTAATTTTAATAACAGTTTAATGACTAAACAAAATGATCATTATTATTTTAATCATCTTCTTGGTTTATCTGAATTAATGTATTAATTCAAATTATAAAAATATATTAGTTCAGTATATTAAGATTAAATTTTATTTCAGTGCTTTTAAAAAAAAAAAAAAAAAATAATAAATACAAATAGAAAATAAATATAGTATTTTTTAATGTTACAATATTTAATGTGATCAATCAAAATATCTGAATCTTTCTTTTAAATTTCATTATTGAAAATTTATTGTAAAAATTTATAAAACTATTTAAACTCTGTTAAAACTTCCTAATTCTGCTTGTTGTTTCACACCCACACAAATATAAAATTGTATTCAATGTTTATAGCACCTATTGAGAAGAGCTTTTTTATATGTGATCATGATGGGATTTTTATATTTGTGAAATTGTTTGAATTAAACAAGCAAACTTTTTTTTAGTATCAATATTTTATGCTTTTTATCATAAGTAGGATGATCTGTATCAAGTAGCTGTTGTAAGTGGGAGTGACGTAGCCTATTTGAGGATTCCATTTTATATGGAATATACAGCAGTCTATTTAATTCTCCACTTTTTTTATTTATTTCTAGTTATGCAGTTTATGCTTTGTGTACTAATGGCAGTGTTTCAATAGTATTGTCTAAGGAAAAGAAATTGTAGGACACAAAAATTGCAATACCCAGAAATATTAAAGCTGTATAAATTTTGTGAATAATTAGGTGAATGAAAAAACATGATTAAAGTTTCAGCTTGAATAAATAAATTTGATTTTATTTCCACCAGATAATGAATAATTGATGTCTAATGTAGTGGGCATTGTGCATGCAGTCTTTTTAAAAGTGTCTTGCAGTATATTCCATCCAGACTGAAACAGGATTCATTAGAAAAACTTTAAATGGCAGCCGTCCTTCTCCTGTGACTGACTTCAGTGCATCTAGCAACAGTGAGGGACCACTGTTGCTAACTTCAGTCAGCTATCCATGGATGGCTACTGTGGAGACTGATGAATGCAATTGCTTATTATCTTCTCTTTCTGTGATGTGCTTGAGGCAGCACTTCAATAGGAAGTGCTTCCTACATATCTTTTGCTACAAACACCTTGTTACAGTGCTTATTGTAAACAAAGATGATGACTATGTAATGAGCAGATCAACCTGCATCTTGCATCTCTATTATATAGTCATTTTTCAAATGATAGCTGCTGCTACAATGACATGTACTGAGCACCTTTATGACTTCCTTGCTGCCATCTACTTCACCGTTTGTTGGGAACTGTGTGATTAACATTGCCTCTATATTATCACTTCCGATGATATTATCCTACCACAGCTTCATCATTTATATATAACCTTCATATATGTATCATTATTATTTGGTTTTCCAAGAAGCAATCTTTATGAATGTTGTGATTTTTTTGTCCAGCAGTTTATATCAGTTCTTGGGGCTTGGATAGTGATCTCAATTTCAATTTCTAATGGACACTTCCCGAATAATTTAATGCTGTCATTATCAAGCATTTCAATAGGATCATTCTTTCAGATCTTTCAGCCTTGACTCCAGTTCTAGTCATTGATGTAATAGTTCAGTCACATCGCCGTGCCTGTGAGTGTAATCTTGGTTTGCAAGTATCCTGTGAACTTTATTTGACATTTATTATCCACATCTTCTTTGAAAAAGTTCAACCTGATAATTGTTCTAGAATAGCCATTTAGAAGTTTTCAGTTTCTTTTTTTAAAGTTCTTCACATAATTTTAAGTTGGTTGCTTTTATATCAACAAATAACTATTCTAGATTGTATGGATTGGCTCCATGTAGCATGGGATTGCAATTATTTTAATTGTCTTGCTTTTTCTTTTTTAAATTTAGGTATGGTTTTAAAATACCTTTAATTTTTATTCAAAATTTTTTGATCGATTTTAGTTTGATTTGTGTTTAAAGCAGAATGAAATATTTATAACCTAGGAAACCTAGGCTTTTATATAAATGAGTTTTGTTAAGATCCTCTACAAACCTCTGGAAGCCTCAGTCAGAAAATAATCAGATTTTTCATGCTTCAAGTAATATGGAAACAATATTCGCCCAGACTAAAAAAAAAAAAGGTCACAAAGTCACAGGGACAATGTCATTTAGAGGCATCCTTCTTTCACTTTGCATCAAGCATTGAGGATAGATTTGATAAGGAAAGCTCAAGTTTCACATTAGATTAGTAGCAATTGCTGCATAATATTAGCCTTAAAATGAGTTTGATTTTGAAGTTCATGGGAATGAAGGAGAACAGTGTGACTGACTTTTCTTCAAATCAAACAGCTTGAAGATGTATCTGTGCTAGAAAGGATAAAATGTAATAACAGTTATCTGAAATAACAACAAAAACTAACGGTAATCTGAAAAAAAAATCAACAATCAAATGACGAGCAGGAAACATATAATATATCTCTCTCTTCCATAACATTAGACTTAGGCCTAATAATTTTCCTATACATAAATGAATTCATGAATGTATCTTTAGAAGAAATCAAGAAAAAGTGTAACAGTGAGCACTTTAAAGAAAGAATGAAGTTTGTTAATAGTCAATCTCAAGAAATTTATGGACAATTTGAAAATAAATTGACAAATGAACAATCCATCTTCAAGATGGCAGAAAAGTGTTGCAATGTCAAAAACATTTTTTTCTTTTGTTCAGTTTGTACCTTTAGGTTCACAGAAAAAAAAATAAAAAAAAATTAACAAGGACATCCATAGAAATCATTGGTACTTCAAAACAACTGAATGAAATTCTTGCTCAAGTGACTGAAAAACAATTGCAGATGTCCCTGAGAGACATATTGCAAAGATTTCCATTTTAAAGCTAAAAAGCATTCATTATAATTTCATAAATATGAAAACAAAAGCAAAGATGGTAGAGAAGAAAAGAAGAAAGAAAACTATTTTCTATCAGCAATATTTCAAAAATGTATCAAAGACAAGTTGACAAAAATGAAGAAGAATCTACATAATATAAATATTTTAAATATAAATACATAATATTTATTATTAAAAATAAAAACAACAACATCTTATCTTCTTAAGCATAGCTATATTTTGCAGGTTTAACACTTTACCTGCTTCTTCAGGCTTATTGATACATAGAATGTTCTTCATAAAACACAAAAAATAATGTTTTAACAATATTGAATCATACATGGTAACATTAATTAGAATATATTATTGAAACCGTAAGCATCATTTACATACATATCATTTGTTAAGAACAAAAGAAAATACATTATTGAAATCGTACAATGTCGTTATAATTACTTCTAAATTTTTCAAGTATTATTTGACTTATCTCCACACCTTTCTGTTTGTTAAAACATTTAAAACTATTGATCACACATACTTCTAACATGAATCTTATTTCTTTATTATGTATATTCTTGTATACTATTTGGACGATTGGGTGCGGATTGTGTCCTAATGATATTGAATGATGGGCCCAATCTGAGACTTCCGGATGGTTGTTACGAATTGTGCTTATATGTTCTTTTACGCGTTCTCCTAATTTTCTCCCCATATTTTCCAAAATAAATTCCATTACAGATCCTACATTTTAATTTGTATATAACTGCTGCAGATTCCATAATCTCTTTGTCCTCCTTTTTTTACATATCAATGACCCTAAATTCTTGTTAGCCGTTCTTATTATTGATATTTCATTAGCTCTACAAATTTCAATTATTCTCTTAGAAACTTTGATATTGTAAGGAACTCTTATTATATTTTTAATTTCTTTGGTTTCTTTAATCTTATCTTCTACCTTCCTTTGAAAAAAAATCTACATAACTTATTTATTAATTTTCTAGGATACTCATTATAATACAGTTTCTTTTTGAATTCATTGACTTTACTCATCCATTTCCCTTCATCTAAAGTATTTTGTGTTATTCTTTTTAACTCATTCATGATAGCTGCTCTCTTAGTTGGCCAATTGTGTATTGAATTATAATTAAGCATTACATTACTTTGATAGGGTTTATGGTAATGTTCATAATCAATAATATTGTTTCTGTTATATAAACTTAAGTCGAGAAAAACAATATGACCTTGGTTTTCTTCTTCCATCTTAAATTTAATGTTGTCATCTGTGTTGTTTCATAATATTAAATTTAAAATTTACACATATAATGAGAATATGATAAACTTAACATTTTGAGTTTTATCTTATCTGAGCTTTTTTTAGTTTATTTTCCAAAAAAAAAAAAAAAAAAAAAAAAAAAGAAAAGAAAAGAAATTTAAAATAAAACCAAAAGCTTAATTAATTAAGCTTAAACTAATTTGAAAATAGGATAAATTTGTTTATTCACTAGTGTCTTTAAACCCATAATGCATCAACAGTTCCCAAGGTAACCACAATTATATCCTTTTATAGTCAATAACTTAACTTTGATTCTAAATCTCAAAATATTAGGATGTCTAGGGAAAAAAGAAAAGAAGAGAAAATAAAAAAAATATATTGATTAATTCATTTATATTTTTCCAATAATATGAAAATGTCCATGGATTATAATGGAAGTTTGTAAAATTATCATCTTGGTAAAACAGAATATAAAGCAAAGGACAAACCGGTCACCAGTAGTAGCATCTACTAAGAAACCCCTGTTCAGTAACATCCAGCTCTGTGTTGTATATACATTTATCGGAAGTTAAGTGATTGCCCTTTATTTTATCTCTTCAAGTGATGTTATCCTACCAAAATTTGATTATTTACAAACATCTTTATTTATGGTAAGGATCTGATTTTATCAGGTGCATTCTTTATCTGTGTCACAAAACAGAGAATAACAAAGAATTTTTTGTAAGTCTTTCTTCGAAACTATTACACCAAATAAGATATGGAAAACTAAACAGATTTATAATAAAATTATAATAAATAACAAAATTACAATAAATAAAGCAAAAATAAATACAAATCATAAAATATAAAATTCCTAAGTCTAAACAGCAAAAAATATTGTAAAAAGATTTAATAGAGCAAATAAAATTAGTGAATATATTATAAAAAACAAGAAGTTGAGAACACTAAAATAACTAATAAAACACAGGTTTCATAGTTTACACAAAACCATAACACCCCTTAGATGTTTCTGTAAATACTAATTTAAAAAAAATAGAAAATAGAATTAAGAAAAATTTAAGAAATAAAGAGAAATTGAAAATAAAACTCACTTGTAAACAGGATAAAAAGGAATAAAAAAGATGGTGATTAATTGACAGTTTTGGAATACTATGTGTATTCCATCATCAGGGATGGCACAAATATATAGGACATCACAAAACATAAAAAAAAAAAATCACTTGTGGGAAAAAAAAAATTCTCTCAAAAAAATCCTTAAAATGAAGTAAAGAAAAAATGGACAGCTACTAAGATCTCAAATCTTTAGATATTTTTGACCTAGAAAATATAAAAACAATAAAATGAATTTAAGGTAGTAGGTATTTTTCACAAACCTCCTTTGACTTATAGAAGCACTGGAGATATAGTACTTGACGTTTTGGTGATCAATTGGGACTAATTGATATTGATTAACCTAATTCTTTATAAAGGGCTGGGTAAACTCTTGGGCTATCTGGAAAAGAAACAATCCCTACTTCTGCCAGGAAAATGAATTTTAAATATAATAAATGTAAAACATTAACAAACAAATTAAAAAAAATTATGTTACACTTCTAAGAAGCAATTGAATGAAATGAACTTAATAATAAACCCATGGTTTGAAACTTTTACATAATAATTTTTTTTTTTTTTTTTTTTTTTT
>JAFIDM010009631.1:6649391-6663774 GCA_023159025.1 Thereuonema tuberculata
TTTTTTTTTTTTTTTTTTTTTTTATTTCTTAGTTATTTTAAATTACATTTCAGTCCCGTTAGGAATATAAATTCCTATCAACAGGTGCTGTATTTATTTTAATACATAATAATTATATTAAAAAAAAATTACATTTAAATAAAATTTATAAAAATTACAAAATCAACTTCCTCAAACAATTTGAAACAAAAATATCAACAAATTCGCACAACATAAAATTAACAAATTATTAATTAATATTATCTAATATCCAGCTTTTTACATTATTTTTTACAATGGAAATTCTTTTACAATCTTTAAAAACATTCCAATTTACATCATTAAAGGTTTTCTCAATTATATAATTTAAATTTCTTATACCATATTCATTATAGATATAAGGATAATCAAGTTTAATTCTATTTTTATTTCTCAAATTATAATTTTCTTTTATACTTTCATCTTTTAATTTAACAACACTATAAAAATTCTTTATTATTATATTATATATAAATTTTTGCTTAGGATATAATATATTGTATTTTAGTAATATTTGTTTCCTTTTATTAATATTATTCCAAATGTTTTTAGGAAATATCAACTTTAAAACTTTGGTTTGTAGATTTTTTAAATTTTCCAAATGTATATTTCCTACATTTGCCCATATATTAACTCCATAATTTATTAAAGAATCAAAAATTGCAAAATAAATTAAAATTTTTATATTAAGTGGAAGAATATTTTTTATATAATAAAATATATATATGGTTACATTTAGTTTTTTATATAAAATATTTAAGTAGTTATCCCATGTAAAAAAATCATTTATAATTATACCTAAATATTTAAAATTATTTATTATATCAACTTCAGTATAAGAAATACATTTTGTACTCTTTCCATGTAAACAGTCATGTGAATGTATTATGAATGTAATTTTTTTATCTACTATTTTCTTTTTGGGTTTTATTAATATTCCTTTTGTTTTTTCATTATTAAGAACAAGTTTATTATCATGAAGCCATTTTTGTAAAATATTAAAATTGTCCTGTAAAGTTTTATTCAAATTCTCCAAATTTAAACCTGATGTATATATTATTATATCATCAGCATATACATATATTGTGGTGATTTATTCGTTGCCCTGGTTCGTGGAAATAAGATGAACAAGACTGGATAGATCTGAACAGGTTCTCTTTATTTACAAGTGTGCAAGGGTTTATATAAGTTTATTTACATGAGTGTTGATTGGCTGGTGGGCTTTAAAATGATTGGTGCTTTTAAATGATAAGAGAAATTAACGGAAAGATTTAAATTTAAGGTGCATGATGGGAGCCCCTCCAACCGTTGGGATTTAAAAGTAAACAAAACAGGAATAACCGTTAACGGTTGGGATTTGAAATAATACAAGTGATTCTTGTAAAAGAAGTAAAAGATAAAATACATAGAAATACATAAATAGAAATAAATATATAAATACAAATATAAAACTCATCACAATATATAACAATCTTTTAAAACATAAAAAAGATCATTTAAAAAAATTATAAATAAAATTGGCCCTAAATTGGATCCTTGTGGCACTCCAATATTAATTGTTTTCCTTTTACTTAATATTTTATTTATTTGCACATAAATCTTTCTATTTTCTAGATAATTTTTCATAATATTAAATATTTTACCTCTTATTCCATATTTTTTCAATTTAATCAAAAGCAAATTATGATCTATCAGATCAAAAGCTTTACTCAAGTCAATAGTTATTAATAGTACAAAATGATTTTTATTTAAATTTTTATTAATATGCCCACAAAATTTTTCTAATAATTTAGTTGTACTTTTAGTTTATTGATAAGCATATTGATTTTCATTAATTACATTAAATATTTTTAAAAATTCTTGTAATTTTTTAGTAAAAAATTTTTCTATTATTATATTTATAGTTGATGACACAGCAATAGGTCTATAATTTTTACAATCATTAAAAGCATTATTTTTGAATATTGGAACAATTTTTGATATTTTTAAATTATTTGGATAGATTTCTTTATTGAGAATTAATTCTATCATTAATGCTATCAAATTAGCAAAAAGTTCCTTTTTCTCTTTGATATCAGAAATAGATATTTGATCATGTCCAATTGATTTTTTATTTTTCATCCCATTTATTATATTTATTATCTCTTCATCATTTGGTACATCAATTACAATTGTATTTATTAAATATGAAATATTTAAATCTTGTAATAAATTCTCTTTACAATTTATATTAAAATTATTACTTATTTCATGATAATAATTACAAAATTTTTCTGCAAGTGTTTTAAATTTGTTTTTATCTTCTATTTCTTGTGCAAACCTATTTATTTCATTTTCTTTTTCAGTTTTATGTTTATTACCTTTTTTTCTTTCTAATAAAGCATTTATTTTTTCCCAACAGATTTTTGGGTTATTTACATCATTTTTAAATTTATTATAATAATAATTATTTTTTGCTTTTATTATTTTTGATGTTAGTATATTTCTTAAATTCTTATAATTATTATAATATTGCTCATTACTTTTATTATTTTTATATTTTTTAAATAATTTGTCTCTTATTTTTATTTCTTCAATTAATTCTTTAGTTATCCATTCTTTATGTATTCGATAAATACATAATAATAATAATAATAATAATAATAATAATAATAATAATAATAATAAGAGATGCTAAAATAACAATGAACTGTTAAAGAATATAAATTCAATTAAAAAAAAAAAATTATATTCAGTTCAGTTTAAAACCTACCAGATATATTGCAGGATATATTATGTTAAAATTTTAATATTATATCAAGTAATTTACAAAATTACAATTTAGGAATTAAATTAAAATTAGATAATCATATATAATTGTGAAATGATATAAAAGCTAGCTAGTTAAATAGTACCATATATTGTTTGTTAGCCACGCCAGCATGGTCGAGCGGTCTCAGGCGTCGGTCTGCCGTGAGGTCAGTGTGCTGGCGTCCGGGTTCAAATCCCGGTTGTGAGCATGGATGTTTCAATTCCTTTCCTGTGTTGTAAAGCCTCTTCTTCACTTTCTCTTCGGTCTGACGTCATTCCGTAATGGCGTCCTAGAGAAGGCAACGGGAATCCACTCTAGTATCTGTTCCCAAGAATAAGTTACGGTTTCTCCTAGGGGTCGCCCTTCGGGGGTCACTAGGGTCCGTGAACTTTCAACCAATCTTCGGATTGAATTACTGTGTATGTGTATTGTTTGTTAATGTTAAAAAGTTTACAATGTAACATTAAATGAGAAAGTTATAAAAATGCACAATTTACAAAATAGATGTAAAATATTTATTTATGATAATTCTGTCCAACTGTCTCTTATCCTGTGAAATTTTAAGTAAGCTTGTTGTAGGCCTACTCCTTGAAAATTACACTTATGCCGAGTGACCAACGGCAGACATATTGAACATCTGTAAGATAACTAATAAAACTTGAATACTTCCTCTGTCCATCCATACCTCTTATCTTATTGTACTCTGCACCATTCTCATATGACATTCTTATCAAATAGTACCATTAATTCTTAATTACCCTGTATTTTATATTTATTTTAGTAAAATTACACTGGTCTGCATGAAAATCCTCCCTCCAAAAAACAAAAAAAATGGTGTAGTTTATAGATTTTGAAGGTGTTCAATTCAAATCTGACATCCAAATGTTTGTATCAGGCATCATTTTCAAGGGAAGGCCTTTCATTTTTAAAAAATTAGGGATTTCTTTTTATGAATGTGCATGATTATATTCCCTTCCAGACTACTTGAGTCCTCGGTTTTATTATGTGAGATAACCAACAGATGACACTTCTTATATGAGGATTCACTTGTTTTAGATCCATTGTGTCTTTTCTAGTAATTTTGTTAGAGTATAAATAGGTATGTGTGAGATGCCATAGTGAAGTTGATGGAATTCAACAAGTGCTTGTTGTAAAGTGTTGACTGTGCTTATACCGATACTGGTAGAATGGAATCTGGTATCAGAATCAGAAATGAAGACTGAAGATCCATCTGAAGAATTAGTTTCAGAGAGAGGAAGTTGACAAAAGTCCTGCACTAGAGCCACATTTGATCACCCACATAGAGGATTCAGATCTTCCAAAGACTAAAGCTTAGTTACTTTAGTCTCAAGCAATGGAACCTACTAGAAAAAGATGAGAAAGTTTCATTTTTCCAACTGAGACAGTCCAAAATTGTGATTTTTTTTTTTCATAATCTAGTGATCTAGTGTACTGTAACAACATCCAAGGCCTGTTAGAAGAACTCAGCCTGTTAGTCTGGAAGGGAATATAATCATGCACATTCATAAAAAGAAATCCCTAATTTTTTAAAAATGAAAGGCCTTCCCTTGAAAATGATGTCTGATACAAACATTTGGATGTCAGATTTGAATTCAAGCTTCCAAACTCGACTGAGTAGCTGAGACTCTTCATTGATTATTCCAAAGAAAGCTTGAAAGCAGTTCTGTAACGCAATGATAATGAGCACCTTTTGATACCTATTGGGTACTCGATCCAGATAAAAGAAACATATCAAAACATGATGATTTTGCTTCAAAAAATTCAATACAAGGAATATGGGTGCTACAAGGAAGTACTGCTTGTACTTTTTGTACTGCTGAGATAGCCACACAAAAGACCTCCACTAGATGTTGAAAACATGGCTTGATTGAATTAAGCTATCCCTGGTGAAAAAAGCACAGCACATTAGAGGATAAGACAGAAAATCTTGGTTGCTGCTTCTGAATTTTAAATTAGGACCAGCAAAAAGCTGGGCTTTGAGCAAACTTGTGCACTGCTAAAATCACTTCCTAAATAAACTTGCATAATAAATAAAAAATATATATATATATTATTATATATATGTTAAGATTGAAGGTATTTAAAAGTGACTAATGCCACAACGCTATAGGATTATTAGAAATTACAAATTTTTGTTTCGGTTTCAGAACTAAAGGCGCTTTTCTTATGCCTTTCTTATGGCTTTTTCCAAGTTTTTAAAAACAAATCATTCTTATAAAATTTACAGTTTTAGGTGTTGAAAATATGAATGTATACTTGTACATGGATTTCTAGTGGGCATGCAAAATTTCATATTTCTAGCTACTGTAGATTTTGAATAAAACAGTGAAATGTCATCTAGTTTCGAATGGAGAGACTCACTTCGCTCGTCTTTTTAATGAAGAATTTTGTGAAAGCAATGAATAGAAATGGTGATGCATTTGCTTATTGAAGGCAAAAATTCCCAAAGATTAACAATGCAAAAATAAAAGAGGGAATTTTTCTCCGTCCTCTGATTAGACAGTTGTTTCAAGGTTCCAGTGTACATTAGAATACCATGAGAAGAGAACCGAAGAAACTTTCAGAAATGTTTACTACAACTTTTTAGGCAATGTTAGGGTAGACAACTATTAAGAAAGAACTACTTCCTTCCTATAGAGCATTAGGATGTACTATGTCACTAAAGCTGCATTTCTTACATTCACATCTGAATTTTTTTCTGCAATTGATGGAAGCAACCTTGGATGAGCATGGAGACACATCCTTGATGGAAAAAAGACATAGCTGAAAATAGGACGAGAGTATCTTGGTGGACAACTGTTGGGTCCTATAGCGAGACTCTCCAGAGATAAAATGGAAGAGAAAGAAGATAACAAAATTTTGCATGTTTACAAAAAAATTACTAGTGTCAGATTTAACTTTTTGCAACATAAATAAATATTTGGTGAAATATATTTATCTTCTCTGATTAAAAATAGCTTTTTTTTATTTTATTAAACTCATATCTCTAGAAAACTGTGGGTGATAAAACAAAATGGCTGTCAGATTTGGATTCAGAGCTCTCAAAATCATAAAGTCAGACAAAATTTTGGAGGGGAAGGGGAAAAAAGCTTTTTTTTTTTTTTTTTTTTTTTTTTGCAGCCCGGTGTTATTTACTTTTATTATTATCTTCCTTCATTGGTCTGTTGGCATCAGTTTGATATTATTAAAAACTAAACTTTGTATTTTACATAATACCCTTTCCATATCTTCTATAAATACTTTGTGATTATTTTCTTGAATTCAATTTCAAAACTGTACTTAACATTATATCAGTAAAACAGTGAAAATATTTAATTTTTGGAGGGTAAAATACTAATTTAAAAATGTAAAAGTAACACTTCAATTTTTTGCTATTTATAATTTATGATTGTGCAAATTATGTTATTCTTGATGTAAAGCATAACTGTATATTCATACTTATTATTTGCAAGGTTTTGTCTTTGCTTGTAGTAAATTTTTTATTGTTGGTAGTGAATAGTACACATTTTTACTTCAGGTTGAATTTCATTTTTCTTGCTTGTTTTAGTTAATCATTACTGTATTATTGTTTCTTTTTTCCTTTTTCTTGTGTTAAATATTCTATAATAAAACTATATTTTATTTATAAATGAAACAAAAAAAGAAATAATTTTGCACATTTTAAAAAAAAAAGAAAGATGGTAGAATTGTTACTGTATGTAAGAATATTAGAAATAACATTATGATACTTTAAATACAGTTATTGTATCTGAAGAACCACTTATTCTTTAAGAAAATTAATGTCATAACTGCTTTCAGTCAATAGAAAGATAGACAATAAAACAGAAAGTTAAATATCACATGTAAGAGCTTCAGGGTTAGTATATATAGGCCTTACATTCATTGCATCCATGCCTGCATTGCTCTCTATGGAGAAGTAGAGAAGAACAGTTAGGGAATATTACAAGAACTGAAATGACTCAACATCTTATCAGCCACACTTTCAAACCTAACCCAACAATAATGATTACAGAATAATTAAGAAAATGGAACCTATATTTTTTTATAAAGAATAATGATTACATCAGATTGAAATGATAATATAACAAACAGAAATGATGGCATAAAAATCTCCAAAGAATTTTTTAAACTCATTTTCTAACCAAGGGAAAAAAACAAAACTGAAGAATAAAATAATAAAAGTAATAAAGTATTAGAGGAATTAAGTAACATCTAAAATTATGTTCATGTAATAATAAGAAGATAAACCTTTAAATCTGTTGTTAAAAACTTCATGCCTTTGTAACCATCAATTTCAATTTCAGATTTAAAATATTTGTTAATATGAAATTTCTTTTTCCATGTTTTTTTATTGCCACTAGACATCTTTAGGCCATGGAAAACATGTGATATAACAGTGATAACAGAGGAGAAGAATTTTGATAAAGAGAATGCCAATTGTAATGCTGAAACTGAGAAAAAAAGTGTCTGATAAATCACCTGTTCATTTATTATATCCTTAAATTCAAGTGTGTTTTGCTAAATGAGCAGAAGTAATCTGAATTGTGACAAAGATCTCAAAGAGAATGCTGAAGGCAAATTGAATGGCTCAAGGAAGTTTATAGAGAAAATGTCTCATAAAATCCATAACAAGAACTTCTTATTTCATCAGTAACCATTCAGGACAACAGTTTCAAATTTAAAGATAACTGGTGAAGTTAATATTGATGCAAAGTTGATAAGCCTTCCGATTGGTCAGTTTAAGTTTAACTGACCAATCAGACAGCTTATTGACTTTGCATCAATATTAACTATTAATTATACCTTATTATATTTCTTCCCGAAAACCATGTTTTAATTTCAAAATCTCATAAATTTACACTTCGGGGATCTCTGCATCTGTATATTTTTAGGTCATGATCATTTCTCTAATGTTCTGTCAGTTGCACTAGGTCTCGTGAAAAGGTAAAGGTCTCTTGTACCATTTCATTGGGAGACTAAATAATGCATCATTGGCATAAACCAGAGAACGGCCAAATGTAGAAATCTTACCATGAGATATGATAGTAACTGAGTTAAGAAGATTAAATTTTGAATCTGGAACAGGTAATGATTTAGGAGAAATTTTGTAGATGGATATTGCTATGATTTACTTTGACAGTGATTGGAAATTTAATTTTCTGGTCTGTAATAATTGGCTGATGAAATGATTATTTATTTTCTATATTAATAGGACATTTGAGTTCTGTTGGAGAAAGAGATGAATCTGTGAAATCTTAGTAGGCTTTTGACTTACTGCTGATAAAAATCATAGACAAAAATCAAAAGTGATAATGGACTGTCAGCCTTTTGTTAGTTGTTTGACAAGTTTTATTAGTTTACAAAATCCATCTCATAGGGATACTCTGAATCTAGAAGTACAAGGCTTCTGAAGTTTGAATGATAGATTGTTCAGTGAGAAGTTATGCTTTGGAGAATAATCAAGTGCTGTGGTATTTAGGAAGAAAAGATCAATAGGATTTTTTGATTAACCTAGGAGCCATGGATTGTTTCTATGAAGATTTAAAGTGTAATAATGTTTGTAAAAGCTACTTTCGGATCCATTTTGGGCCATTTCACTTAAAGATAATCTGAGTTGAAGATGTATTAAAGATGTTAATGATCTGATTTCATTTGGAGTGTTCTTGAAGAAATAGAAAAACACTCTTGAGTTTACAGTTAAAGTTGTGTTTGTTTAAGTATTTGCTAGAGATAAAAAAATTTCCAGAACTTTTTATACAAGTGATTATTTAAAAATCATGGGATAGGTGAAAATAAGCTGCATTATGACCATTGTTCAGGTATGCTTAACAGATAGACCCAGACAGGGTGAAGATAATAAAAAAGAAAGGTCAATTTTGAAATATAAATCTTTTTTAGTCATCATCATATTCTACATTTGATGATCTGCATGTAGACAGAATAAGAACTACAGAATTCTGCAAAAAAAAAAAAAAAAAAAAAAAAAAATGATTTTAATGATTGACTTACAATTAACCACCTGAAAACATGAGAAATTATATTTGAATTATTAAATGTATTGAGAGCAAAAAGATAAAGTAAGATATTTAATAAAATTAAAAAAAGAGGGACAGCAGTTCCAAAGGATTTAAACTCTACATCATTTTTATATTTGTTTATTTAAAGAATTTAACAAATAATAATAAGAAGAAATAGTTACTTAAAGATAACATTTTCATTTTTTTTTATGTTGATTTGAATATACATAAAAAAATTACATAATTGAAAGTAAATTACAAAAGGATTTATATATTTTTCAACATTGAACAAATATTAATAAAATAAAAATCATTGAGAATAAAATTAATTATTTGTTAATTCATTAAAACAAGAGACCTCAATAGAAACCAAAACAAAGTACTGAAATAGGACTAGTTCACATAGTTGAGAATTCACTTATGTAAACTACAAAAAAAAAAAAAAAACCCAAAATGATACAGAGTATAAAATATTTGAGATCGCTTTTATACTATATTTACTTAAAATAAAAATACAAGTATATTTAAATTTATTTTTATTTCTGTAAATAAAATTATTTTAGTATCTTAAAATCCCAAGGTACTAATTTAGTATGTATTTTTTAGATAGTTGAGTAGTAAGCCTTTGCATGCTAATCAATTATTCTTTTATAATTGTGTAAATAATTGAAAAGTTAAGAAAATTGTATAAGAAATGAATCCCAAAAAAATGCAAACATTCAAATCTAGAAAATCTGGAAAATACTATGTATGTTGTAAATTAGAATTCTTATAAAAAATTAGGACTTGTTGATCTTTTTTATAAAGTGATTACAAAAACAATTAAAAGAATGTTTATGAAAGATTAAATAAGCTACCATTTTCCAAATATAACTGGTACAAAGATTTAGATTATATTTACTTATTCAGAAAATCCTTTTATTATATAATTAAGAAACCAAAATACCATTTGATTGAATGTTTCTATTTTATTTTTTTTTCAGATTTTTGACTGTAATTTTCAAGAGAAGTTGTTGAGATATACACACTTTGGTTCAGTATTGCTAAATTATGATGTTATTAAGCTTCGTGCATATAAATTTACTCAAACTGATACAATTTCCGAAACTTTTCAGATTATTGTGAACATAGTGAATTCAACAAAGACTATCATGGAAGTCAAACAAAAACTTGTTATTCATGATTTTTTTAGTTATTCAGAATCAATTGATGAACAGATTATTGATTTGCATGATATTTGGTCAGATGTATCAGTTTGTAAAATTACATTTTCTCAAGACTTTACTCAATTACCAGCACATGGGCAGATAGTAGTTGAAGGAAAACGGCCAATCAAAACTATTAAGAAAAGTTGCAAAGATTTCTTAAACTTAGGATTGAAATATGAACATTTGCGTCCTCCTACTCCCAATATTGATTTCATTGCAATCTTGGTTGAAGCAAGTCACCCTTTGGTAAATGCAGGTGAACCTGTTATTGAATGGATTCACATTCCAGTTCTAATTGAACCTGCTTTCCCAAATATTCCACCCAAAGCTTCTTTCAGTAGTAGTTATTTGATGGATGTGGATCAATTTATCATGAGCATAATTACTCCATTTGTGCTTTCTGGAGTAGATGAAGAAACTCCTTCATCTGATCTTCTTTTTAATATTTCCAAGCCTTTGTCATCTTTGGAAGGCGATATTATTCATTTATCAGATCATGTAAATCCCATCACATCATTTTGGCAACGTGATTTAGAAAATTATGAAATTGCCTATCGACCTCCAAATATTAGTTTTCCAGAAAGACAATTATTTGAAATACAGTTTGAAATTTTTGATGCTAATTTTGATCACAGTGAACCTGTTGTCATGCACATTGCTATCCGACCTTCTGATACCACTGGACCACGAATATCTTTGAATTCAGGTTTAATATTATTAGAAGGCCAATCGAGAGCAATTTTGCCTCACAATTTTCATGTTGTTGATCCTGATAATCTGGAGGATGTAAAAATATTTGTAACAGGTGGGTTGAACCATGGAAGTCTGCTTGTTAATAAAACACCAGGAATTGTCTTCACACCACAGGACATTTTTCAAGGAAAAGTGATTTATAGACATGATGATAGTGACAGTACAAAAGATGCCATTCATTTCAGGATTACTGATAGGAAATCAAGCATATTCACAAAATTTATTATCAACATTATACCAAAAGATGATAGCCCACCTGCTCTCATTACAAACATTGGTTTGCAGGTAAGAAAAGCTGTTTATTTTTTTTTTAAATTTTGATATCTATGCAGTATTTCTCTTAATCTTAAGGCATTTAAATCAAGACAATTAAACAGTATCCCTAAGTCAATATGGAAAACTTCTCCTTTATTAGTAGTTGAAACCTATCTGATAACTTGACTAAAAACTCTGCCACTATCTCTAAATTATGCAGTTATCATCATCATAACCACTATAGTCCTTGATGAGGCTTGGCCTTCTCAACAACATGCCTCCAGCTATTCCTTTCTGTCGCTTTCCTCTTCCAACCAGTAACACCCATTGTTTTTTAGATCTGCAATCACACCTTCCATCCATCTGAGCCTACCTTATGGTATTGGTCTGCCTTATGTTTCATTTTATAAATCCTTCCTTGCCTTCTTCTCATGGGCATTCAATTTTCTGTCATCCTTTCTATATGACCCAACCATTAAATTCTTTGTACTTTAATAAACTTAACAATATTGTGGTCTTTAATCAACTCATTCAGTTCAGCATTTGATCTAATTCTCCAGTCCTCTTTAACCTAAACCAGTCCACAAATCTATCAGAGAATGTTGTATTCAAAGGATCATCAAATGTTTTCATCAGAAACAGATATAGTCCATGTCTCAGATCCATAGGTGATCATTGGTATAATTATAAGTTCTTGTAAATAAAAAATTTAGTTTAGAAAACATAAATCAAAATGCCCCATAATAAGGGATTTGCACCCTGAGCTATCACCGAAAGGAATCTGGGATGGCCATTTCTGCATTATTAGACGTTTTCAGCCAGATTTACCCTCTGTGATAAACCATTGTTTTTTTTTTTTTAGTTGGGGAAACCACTTTCGCAAGCAGAGATGGGATCCTTAACCTTTGCATGCACTGAGCTTATCACTGAGGGTAAATCTGGCTGAGGACACCTAATAAGACAGAAATGGCAGTCCAGATTCTCATCATTGAAAGCTAAGGGTGCAAATCCTTTATTATGGTGCATTTTGATGTATGTTTGATGTAGTTAACTTTTTAAGTTTTTAACTTTATTTTTATCAAAAAATTTAGTGTTTTTAGTAGTGAGTCAATTTCTAAAAAGTTGCAGGTTTCCAAAATACTCATGATCGCTAGCCTATGTACTATCTTTTATACAGTAGCTTATATTACTGTCAAGTATACTAGAGCACCTAAATAGGTAAAATTGGCCACACCTTCAAATCTCATTCCACCAAGGTCTTGAGATGCCCTTCTTGAGGAAGTGGACATCCTCGTATACTTGGTTTTACTTATGTTAATCAAAAGTCCAACTTTATGAGTTTCCATTTCCCTTTTCTCAAAAATATATCTAAGCACTGTGACATTTCTTGCAATATTAGCAATATCATCTACATATGCATAGATTTGACTGAACTTCAAGAATATTGTACCCTTCTGGTCAACAGTATTTATAATGTCATTGAGAGCTAAATTGAACAGGACAGTGGAGACCATCCCCTTGTTTCACTCCTGTGTTGAATCAAAAAGGTTCACTTAATCTCAACAGTTTTCACATTCACTTTAATCTCAACCAAAGTCATTCTAATTAATCTAACTATTTTTGATGGAATTTCTAATCCACCAAGAATCCTATATGTCATTATCCTATTGACACTATCAAAAGCTTGTTTAAAGTTAACAAAAAGGGGTCAGGTACAACTTGCCTTGAAGCCCGACTTGCTGAGGTCTGACTTGCCACGGAATATTGTAATTCTACGAACTTGAGTTAGGACTTTACTGTTTTTACCTTCATGGGAATAAATTCGTTATTATACAAATACAACTATAATTATAGTAGTAATAAAACAAGGTAGAGATAGCGATTAGTAAATCAATCACAATGCTTCGCATCGTCTTCTAATACATCTATGAAAATATAATTGAAAATATTGCCTTAATTTTCTTATTTTTATAAATGTGATTGTTGCAAAAGACGCAATTGTTGCGATTGTTGTCATTGTTGCTCATAACAATTTTTGTGATTGTCGTTGTGATTGTTGTGATTGTTGCTAATGAGATTTTAATGATACTTGTTCCCAGACAAAACGGGAATATTAGTCTTCTGATCCTTATCAGAAGATTAAAAACACAAAAGAAATAGATTAATATTTTTTCAAAAATAACAAAAAACTATATACCAAGATAAATTTGGATATATGAAGAATATTTGCAGAGGGTTTAATATGCACTTCGATAATTAACAGCAATCCACTTTACCTGCCTTAAATTCGTAGAAATTGTTATAAAATTTAAGAACACGGAAACACCATTTTTAAAAAAAAAACAAACTAAAATAAATAGATGGTAAAACTTAATAACACGGTACCACTGAATTTTTATCAAAACCCAGGTAAGGTAATTTTTATAATTATTCAATGTAGACATCCCGGAGGGGATCATAACTCAACTTATCTCACCTATAGCTAATCGACACACATGCTTTCCTCAGGTGCTGTTGCCACTTTGCACCAACAGCTTGAGCTCATACTAAGTTAAATATTTTTCCCACTTATTTTATGACAGCTGAGCAATCCCCACATTAACGAAATTAAACATCGAACATGTAATTATATGCATGGTCTACCATATATAAGTCTACCCATATATAAGTCTGCATATTAAGTCTACCCTTCTGTCCTTATGTACATGGTATTGGTTACTATTAACTCTTGTTTTTTATTTCATTATTCAAACTGCAAACCTTCACGGCGAGTCGGACTGTGGCGAGCCTCGTCAATGGCGGATCGGCTGTGGCGACTCAGCCATGGTGAGTTATCCCATACGGACAAAAAGGAAAAGAAGATTCAGATCTCACTCATACAACCTTTCCATAATTTGTCATAAAACAAATATCTGATCAGTAGTACTTCTATTAGGACAAAACTCACATTGGTATTCTCTCAATATATTTTCTGCATACTTTTCCAATCTCACATTCAAAATCCCAGAAAAAATTTTATAAACCACACAAAATAGTGTGATGTCTTTATAATTTATTGTATACCAAATTATCACCCTTTTCAAAAGTTGGACAGATAACTCCAATGTTATTACAATTTTCAGACATGATTTCAATATCCCATATCCTAATTATAAGTCTACGGTATGTATGGCATCTAAAAGCGCATAAACACTAGCTTTAATAAGTTTTACAACAATCATATCATCACCAGGGACTATCATTTTTCAGGTTTTGGATACCAAAGTACTTCTTGAATCAAAAAGTCCCTCAACAATCATCTCATTATAATTACACTGCCA
>JAFIDM010009631.1:6664174-6697625 GCA_023159025.1 Thereuonema tuberculata
ACATTTATGGGCCTACCTTCTTCAGCAATGTTAGCTGAAATGGTTCTATGTTTTGTGGAACATCGACTTATGGCAATCGAGGGTATTTATCATAATGTCCACTTTTTTTGTAGATACGTCGATGATGCGCTGTTGATAATCAATAGTCATTACGTTGATAAGGTTCTTTCGGTTTTCAATAATATATGCCCCGATATACAATACACCATGGAGACTGAGGAAGAAGGCAAGATGCCGTTCATGGATTGTATTGATCACTAAACAAGGTGATAAATACATAACGTCGGTCTATAGGAAAAAGATTGATGCAGGTATTACCATCAATTTTCATAGTTCGGTTCCTGAAACCTATAAAAGAAATTCGATTTACATGGCATTAAACAGAGCCTTAAAAGTATGCTCAACATATGAAACGCTAATAAGTGAGATTGAACGTATTAGGCAAACATTTAGAGACAATGAGTTTCCGGACGAATTCATTGAGCATTGTATTAAAGCATACTATAAGATTATACATTACAAAAAAAGTAACATAAAACCGATTAATATTAATAGCCAGGAAAAAAAGGGGGGAAAAAATGATTTGCGCAGATTCGTGTCGCTTAAGTACGACAAAGGTATGTTAAGGAAAATAAAACCCGTACTGATAGATGTGGGAATTAGAGTGGCATGTAAAGCAACTAATACGTTAGGCTCGTTCCTGAATAATAGTAATAAAGGAAAAAAACGTTCTAGGGAAGAAATATTAAAAACACATAATACTGTTTATGGAATTAGATGTGCCCATAATACAGGAACAGAGAATAAATGCCTTTATGTGGGAAATTCAAAGCGCAAGTTGGGAAAACGAGTAACTGAGCATATTAATGCAGTTAAAAAGGGTAATAAAAATTACAGTACAGCCTTACATTGTGAAAGTACAGGACACTCGCTGAACACTGACGAAGTGATAATATTTGGAAAAAGAAGATCAAGGTATTTGAGGGAATTTTTCGAGTCTGGTATCATTAGAACTCTACATAGTTACAACCAGGACTTGTCCACAAGGAATGTCCTGGAATATGGATTGTAAAATTAAAATTAAAATTAAAATTTAAAGGAAAAAAAGAAGAAGCAGACGACACCAAGCTAGTTAGAATAAAGGGCAGCGGCATATATAAGCTTCTAATGATCGAAGCCGGATCTCTTTGCTCGACGAACCCTTTGTAAGGAACGTTGTTCCTTTAAAGGGGAATTTGTTTTTTAAAGTTGTTTTTAATGTTTTTAATGTACACTTGATAAAGGAGATTGGTAGAAAGGAATCTCCGAATACGTACGTGAATGGTTTAATTATAATATATTATTATTTTTTAAACAAAAAAGTGCATAATTAGTTGGCAGTGTAATTATATTAAGTACAGCACGTTAAAATTATTATCAGTAGAATCATCTCATTATTCTTCTTCCTGCAAATGAGTTATGACTCTAAGACTCTGTACCAAGTCATATTACAGCATGTATCCATACTAGGGGTGATATGATGCAGTGCTAAAGGGACTACTGACCTGCAGTGTTTTGCCCAAATAAATGGTCCATTTGCTCTGATATTATAATCAGTTATTTGAATCATCACTACATACCAAGTGTCATTCCATTTTAACTGCTACTTCTAGGTGAGCTAATTTTTTGGGGCAATGAGTGTAAGTATCATTATATGACTGGCAGTGCAATTGGTTTGTTTATGTCAGCTTCACATGATGCAGGAAAATACATCTGCTATGGTCACTTATCTTTAGGCCATCAGGATTTTTTTTATTCTATGGGACGTTGATGTATATGCGAAAGGACATTGTTAAGGCTAGATGTTAAGCGGTGCATGATTGTACTGAAATTAAACTTTCAATATGAGACTTTCAGCTCTCATTTCCATCAATAAAGCTCCTGTTTTTTAGAAAAATAATTATCATTAATGAATGGCAGGAAGATTGCTTTAATCTTTTTGTAGATATCTTTAACCATTCTTAAAAGATTTTATGCAAATGCTTCTTCAAACTTACTAGTTGTCATTTCAGTAAGAAATTTAAAGTTTTACTTTGCAAGTAGAAGTAACTGCGGAGGGTTGATTCCTTTATAACCTGACAAATTCAAGTGTTCATAGTTTTACAAAAATCACTTTATTATGCTCTATGTGGCCATCAGCATTCTGGACTATGACCCTGCAATGTAACTTCCACAGCAGGAATGAACGCTGTAAAATACACTGGGGTATTGTGACCCACTCCTCTCTACATAGTTCATCAACTGTTGTAGCATGTCTGTTCCCTTGTCCATGGTTTAATAATCCAAAGCCACAAAAATCCATTGGGGACTTTACTGGAATATCACTGAAGGGGATTGCATATATTTATGTTCTGTCTTCCAATTCTTGATAGAATCTCAGGGACGATTTGGCCATATGGCTGAAGGGTTTGTCTTGATGAATGGCGATTTTTGTGACATCAGGACCACACAGAGCAGGTAACTCCTGGGTGTAGATTGGTGTCAGAACATGTTGTTGATAATATTGGACATTCATTTTGGCATTATTGGCAATTCTATGGATAGTAAATTTTCCCCGGTGATAGTATTCCGCAACCACCATGAAATCTTTGGGAAAACTTTCCTTGCACTGGAGCACAAAATTAGATCTACTTTTTTGTCGATGAGACAATATGAAACTGGCCTGACCTTTCCACAGTTGATAAGATGGACCCAAGCCTCATTCAAATTGACCACCAATCTATACTTATCGTCATCCAGGTGTTCTTCCTAGAGCTTCCTGCAATTGGTTCATCTTTCAGCGCAATGTTGATCATTCAGAGCATGCACTCTTGCTTTATGAAAATTTTTCATTCTGAGATGGTTCTTCAGGTTTTACAGACAGTTGACTGGGCAATGTTGGCTTTATGGCAATCACATGTTGAGTGGGAGGGTTCTCAGTCTGTGCCAAATGTTGCAGCTTGGACAGAACAGCAGAAAACGCCTTCAGAAATGTTTGTTTCCTGTTCATGTTGGTCAGGGAATTTCATGCAGTAAGTCCATTTGATGTGTTCCTATGAATAACTAATGACACTATTCTTGCTGGCTGAAATCCCATTCTCTTTACATTGTTTCACTTTCATTGAATACGAAAACTTCGCTTGGGAAAGTGCAATAATGTAACCTTTCTAAAACCGATTTATTTGTGGAGCCATATCATAAATCTATATTATTATTACTAGCATAAAATGATATATTCAGTATAGAGGCACGTTGCTAAGACAATACAGCGTATCTTAATTTGAATAGGGGAATGTGCAATCACTTTGAATTTGTCAGGTTGTAAAGAAATCAACTCCCCGTAGTGATATCAAACAAATTAGAAAATGCTTTCACCTATCACACATCACATAAAAAATGTCACACTTAAAAGTTTATAATAATTTTTCATTTTTGAAACTATCTGTTTTCAGTTTTTGTGCTCTATCTGATCTCAGGGCTTTGGAAAAGGCATACAAACATGAAAGATATGGAAAATAGCTTTATAAGTGACTTGAAGTTAAATAAAACAGCTTATTTCTGAAAATCAGATGAGCATAAGCTAATTTGATAGTGTGATTTCAATGACCACTTAAGGAATGATGAACAGCTCAAGATAAATGATAGAGAAGTTTACATTTAAGCTTCCCAATTTCATGAGCTGGATTAACTGAAGTACAATCACTCAATCTCTTTTCTGTGTCATGGCTAAATATACACATAATGAAATATCTTGCATGGGGGAATGATGATAAAAAATTATTAAACATTCAACCAAATGTCTGTTGCTTCTTAATGGAAGCCAGAAGAAGATCCTGAATTGACAAAAAGGTTGAAGGTCATTGAAAATCACTGAGAGTTTATCAGGCATGACTATCATCTGGAAAATGAAAACAATAATGATGAGATGACTGTAGTCCTAATGTGACTGTGGGCGAAGTTACTGCAAACAAGACTCTGGGGTATTTCCCACATCACAAAAGGGAGATAGACGAGGCCTTTCACGTCCTATTGTTCTGAAATCATCTTCAGGTCTGAGAGAAAGAGGTGGGAAGGCGTATAAATAGATAGTTAAAAGGCAGACGGAAGAGAGATAGGTCGGATTGGAGCGGGCAAAACCTTGGTTTTGGCGGAAAGGTTAGTTTGGATGGGTAAACCGGCGGACCAAAGAGAGATCGTCGTTTCCCAACATGGGGTATTGGGGAAGAGAAGTCATTTCCAAATTTGGTGGAGGCCTAGGCCATCATTCAAGTTCACTGAGGTGGATCCTGCTTTGAGAATATGAAGGTATTCTTTGATGTTTCTGGAAATGTAGGTAGAGGGTTGAGACAGAATTGTGGCTCTATCCCAGTTGAAGGAGTGAGCGGGGATGCTGGCATGGGTGGTGACAGTAGTTGTTTTCCGGTTTCTTATGTCTTGTTGGTGCTCGAGTAGGTGTTTGCCAAGGGAACGTTTAGTTTGACCAATATAACGTTGGTCGCAGCAACACGGAATCGAGTAGATACCTTGTTTTTGGGGAGTGGGGGTGGGATCCTTAGGATGGATATGATGTTTCTGATTTTTGGAGTGGGAAGGAAAATTAATTGAAAATCTTAACTTTGAAAAATCCGGCTGATTTTTGGGATTACGGTGGGAAAATAGGGGAGAAAAACTTTAGGGAGATCATTATTGAAGGGAGTGGGCTTAGGGTGGAGGGTCTTCCTTAAAATTTTTGGGATGATGGAGGGAGAAAAACTGTTGTTGTTGGCAAGATGTGTTGCAGTTCTTCCTGATGAGCTTCGTTGGTGGAGCAGTGGGAAAGGGCACAATTGCAGAGTGTACGAAAAGATGCAGACAGTTGAGAAGGGTGATGGCAGGATTTGGCATTCAAATATAAGTCGGTTTAGTTGATTTATGGTAAACGATGGTGGAGAGGGAGAGGTCTTTTCTGGTGATTAAGACGTCTAAAAACGGAAGGGATTGGTGATTGTTTTCCATTTCCATGGTGAAGGAGATGTGAGAGTCAATGTTGTTGAGGTGGTCCAAGAACTCAGGGAGTTTGAGATGATCATGGGTCCAAACAGCAAAAACGTCATCAACATATCGCCACCATATGATGGGTTTAATGGTAATAGATTGGAGAGCGTCTTTTTTCGAAGGAATCCATGAAAATGTTGGCGAAGATAGGGCTTAAGGGTGATCCCATAGGAGCTCCTTCTGTTTGTTGACAAAAAAGATTATTGGCAGAGAAGAAGGTGTTGTTGGTGACAAATTCCAAAGCCAAATATAAAGAATCCACTTCGATGGGAGTAAGATGGTTGTTGAGATGATTGTGTATGATTTCTAAGGTCTTCTTGATCGGGTTGGAAGTAAATAGGGATTGGACATCGAAGCTAACCATAGTGTGAGCCGGATCAGGGAGAGTAGCTTTTTAGTTTTTCAAGGAAGTGTTGGGAGTTCAGGATGAAGTGTTCACTATTTTGTAGGTTGAAGAGTTTTTTCAGTTTCTCTGATAGGAATTTTGCTAAGTTGTATGTAGGACTACTACAGTTGGATACAATAGGGCAGAGTAGGATGCTAATTTTATGGATCTTGGGGAGACCATAAAGTTTGGGAATAACCGCATGTGATGGGGCACATTTGTCAGGTAGAACAGGATGGTTATACCTAACAAATGTGTCCCATCACTTGCGGTTATTTTCCACGGAGTCATGCTATCCTGTGGAAAGTTCTCCCATGGCTGTTGCAACTGCCACTCCAGATCCATAGATGGTCAAAGTTGCCGTCCCAGGTGGTCCCACACATGTTCAAAGGACAACAAATCTGTAGACCTGGCTGGCCAAGGAACACTGTCGACAGCATGGAGGCAGTCCAGGGAAGCCCATGCTGTATGTGGTCATTAACTTGTTGAAAAATATACCGTTGTAGCTGCTCCATGAAGGGAAGCGCATGAAGCTGCAGAATCTCCTGAACATACCACTGAATGTTCCCATAATCACTACCAGAGGAGACTGAGAATCGTAGGAGAAGGCTCCCTACACAAAGACATCACCTGTGGCAGTAAGTTGCTCAACAATGAAGTCCGGATTTGTGCTCTCCAAGTGCTTCTTCATACTAGAGGACAGTGTTTACCATGTGCGTTGTTATCCATAACCTGGATTCATCACTAAACATGATTAGTTGCCAGTCCACAGCCTTCCATGCCATCCGCTCATACATCATTGTAAATGAAGTTACCAATGATGGGGTGTTAATGGCAGACAGCGTAAGAGACATCGAGAATGTAAGTCTCATTCTGCAAATCGTCTCTCAATCGTGCAGATAGACACGATTTCTAATGATGTTGCTACATATCTCTGGTGGTGGACAGGAACACCTTTGGATCAGTTCACGTCTGTTGGACAATGACACAATCCTCTTTTCTGATAGTCTTTTTTGGCAATGTGTGTATAAAACAGTACATACATGTACTTGAAAATTATAATAAACAAATATGTTATGGAAGTACTCTACTTTTTATTATTATATTTTAATGTACACTTCTGTATTTACAAAAAAAAAAAGCAAAAGAAAATTATTGATTTGGAAATTATACTAAAATTGCATAAACAACATGAAACTGGAAAAGGAGTGAATCTCATCACTTGCAACTTAGGCATGTCTCACTTGATGATCATGACCATTCTTAAAAACAATGAAAAAGTGACCCAGGCTGTTAAAGGATCTGCTTCGTCAAAAGCTACAAGGTTGACGAAATGTGAGAATGGATACGAAGAAATTGTTAATGACCAGGATTAAGGATGAGACCTAAAAGCATATCCCCCTCAACACCATGATGATCACAGCCAAGTTATAGAGCTTATTTGAGATGCTCAAAGAAAAAAACAGAACCTGATTACAATGTAGAATTTAGTGCTAGCTCTGGATGGTACAAGTGCTTGAAACAATGTTTTTCCTTATACAGTGTGAAGGTGAATGGAAAGTAAGCAAGTGCTTATGTGAAGGCAGCAGAAGATTTTATAGAAACTTTGGATAAACTTATTATGGAGGGATGGTGTTTGCCCCAGCAATTACTTCTGACCAGTTACTTCTGTACTGTTTTATTGTCTGTTCTGAGTTAGTGTATTACAATACAGTACTATATTAGATAGTTGGAATACAGTTCAGTCTTACTATTTAGGCAGTACAGTATAGATGCAGTCTATATGGTTGTTTATACACTCATGGTTGTGAAAATTGCAACACCATGAAGGAACCATCAGAATGGAAGGAAATTTATTACAAATGTTATTAATAGTGATACAAACAAACAATTAAAGTTTTAGAGCAATGCAACAACAGTACTTGCAAAAAATCAGTACGGTGTTAAGCCTCCACGAGCTGCAATAACAGCTACTATACGCCATGGCATCGAATCAAACAGACCTTGGATGTGTTTCTGGGGTATCACCTGCTAGGCTGTTTCTATCCAAGAACACAATTCATCAGTATTGGCTGCTGGATGACAGTGACGGGCTAGTTGCCGAGTGACCATATCCCAGACATGTTTAATAGGTGACATATCGGGAGAGCACGCAGGCCAGGGAAGAAGGGGTATGTGCCTTGCTTAGAAGATAGCCTGGGCATTTCTGGCAACATGTGGTTGGGCATTGTCTTGTTGGAATATGGCTCCAGGAGTGTGCTGAAAGAAGGGTACGACTTCAGCCTCCACAACTTCCCTGATGTAGCCGTTGCTGATGAGTGCCCGTAATTCGTATCAGCCCAGATCGCCTATGATATCCAATTGCTCCCCAAACCATCACGCCTATCGTTCAGGCAGTATGGTGCTGGACAATGCAGTCTGGAAAATGGTGCTCACCTTGATATTGTCTAATGCTCATGTGGCCATCATTGTAATCCAAGTTGAAGTGGGACTCATCCAAAGACACGACATGGTGCCAATCTGCACGCCAGTGAGTGTGTTCGTGAGCCCATTCTAGTCTGAGGGATCAATGCTTCAGGTGCAAGGGAATCCTCTTCAAAAGAATGCATGCACACAGTTCTCTACTCAGCAGACCCCGTCGAACCATCGAACCAGACAATGTCAGACCTGTTGCAGTGTTCCAACGTTGTGCTAACACTCAAGAAGAAGCTGAATGGTCTGTCACTGCCATGCGGATGAGGTGTCTATCATTGGATGAGGTGTCACATTTTGTGGGCCATTTCTGGATTTTTGACTCGTCCTGTTCTCGGCAGTCCACTGCTTCCACACTCACATCACTGTCGTGGCATTATGCCCCGTACGAGCAGGAATGTCGAGATGAAAATCCTCCTTCACAAAGCCAATCATTCGACTCCCGTTCAAAATCCGTAGCTTGCTTATAAGGCGCCCTTTGACCTCGATGAGGCATACCGACTCCAGTAGGCATGTGAACAGCTCATGACAATGAAAAACTACTTGTCTGGATGCACAACAGTCCTCTACTTATAAGCTCTTACACGACAGTTCAGACAGTGCTGCTGAGTCTAGGCATGCGCAATCATTCCCAAATTTTAATCATTTGCATATCATACCCTGCTTTACATTTCCTGTAATTTTCACTTCATTTGCTTGTTTCCTTCATGGTGTTGCATTTTTCACAAACATCAGTGTATATGATAATAGAGAGAGAAAATCACAACTGGACAACAAATATGCCTCTATTATTGAATAATTACAGACGTTAAATTTGCTTTTCAATGGTTTATATGATGTTCGCACAATGTCCAATTGGACAGAACGTAACTGGATTTAAAGTGGTGCATACCTGTACTTATTTTGTACAAACAATATAAACAATATACAATAAATAACCTCTTTGATACTTATTAAAATTAGTTGCATCAATGATTTTGTGCAAAATGCTTTTAAAAACACAGCACAGGAAGTAGGATCAAAGCTTCACATAAACCAGCAATTTATGTTTCAGTAAGCCAGCCTGAGTCACCATCTAACTTAATAATTTTATTTGACTGATTGAAGAGAAATGAGCTGTCTCTTCCATACTGTAGATCAACGCATTGCCTTGATTTCTCACAGCAGCTTTTGCTCCTGTATGATCTTTCATGTAATTGGAATGATTATTCTATTTAAATAAATACTTTTTGCTAGCTTGGACAAAATCTGAAAATCAAAGTAATTAAAATGCAAATTGGCTATCTTTAATCTGTGTTAAAGCTTGTTCTTCTCTGCAATGATGTTTATCTTTCTTCAGTCATCACAATATGCCCATGGACAATTATATCATTGTAGATTAGGACTTTATTCTTACAGGATTGACTGTATGTTCCCCAGTATATCTTAGATCATTAAATGTATAGTTTTCAACTTACAGCTGCAGTTTCTGACTTTTTGGTATTGTAATTGTCTTTATTTTTATCTGAATTTAATGGGATTACATTCATTTTCAATGTGATTGTGTGCTATATGTGGCTTAGGAAAATTTATAGTGGCCTCTTGTCAATACTCTGCCATAATTTTACTACCGGACAGGCATCATCAGTTTGTCTCCATTGTTGATAGTGTTCTTTTAGATATCCATGCTTAATATCTTCTTTTGGACGAGGATAGATTGGGTTTTTTATTGCTAGCTGAATTTTGCTCTGTGGCTATGGAAATAATGACTTCATCTCTAAGACATGTTCTTCCTATCTGTGATTTCAGTTATACATGAGGATACTAAATGCTACCACTATTCATTCACTCAACGGTCATTACAATAAATGAAGAATGCTGATTTTATAACATCAAGACAATATTGTGCAAGCATTCCATTCTGTGAGTGGCTCTTATTACAAACTACCTGGTACAATCATCATTACATATTAGTTCTTTCTTTTAATATAATTTCTGAATTGAGATTCAAACAGATTGTAATAAGTGATTTGACATAATTTAATGCTGTGAATTAATTTTATTGTTAATCATATTTTATAATTGTAACATACAGTGTATTTTTGAACATTTTGTAGGTAACGGAAGGTGGCAGTGCACCATTAACTGCAGAAATAATGAAAGCCAGTGACTGTGATTCTAGTGATGAATTCATAACAATTAAGATTATGCACCAACCAAAATTTGGAGTTGTAATAAGGAAGCTACCTTGGGAAGCCATTGGAACAGTCGTCAGCAATTTTACTCAAGTTGACATTAATAGAGGAGTAATTTATTACTCTCATAATGGGGAAAAGGTAATTTTTATAAATTATACTTAAATAGTAATAAAGAGATATCAAGTGTTCTGAATTCAGAAACAATTGCACATCTAAAAATAGGAAATCTAATTGCTCCTGCATTAAGAAGCAACATGATTGATAAAGAAGAGAAAATGAATTGTTGATTATCAAATTCTAGTCCTATGTGAATCTTTACAATTTCCTTTTTATATTATGCTTTCAATTTTTTCTTTGTACTGACAGTTACACACTTTATTTTCAGCTCAAAATAATATATATATATTATGTCTTTGTTCATAGCAATAAACCAATTACATTTGCATTTTGCAATCCATTTTTGATCATTTTTTTTTCTAATTTTTATTGTTGTCTCAGCTCATGTGAACTCAGGATCCAGACTATCACATTCTTTGTAATACAAACAGTGCAAAGAGCATGAAAAATATAAGTACACCATCTATGTTTTGCCCAAACAAATTCAGTTGGATCTCTTATCCAATTCTATTATTGTTACTTAATGTTTAGAAGTTTCCTTTCATATATAGAATTTTACCAAGGTGCAGTAATAAAGGATAAGGATATATAGAGGGTCGGCTATTTGCCGTTTGGTCACTCAGACCACATGTTTGGGTCCATTGTGTCCCCTCATAAAACATTGATGACGTCAATGATTATTCTTCAACATAAGGTTGAGTTTCTGTGGTCATAAAGAGTCCTGTAGACTTACAGAAATACAAAATGACCTTAATATTAAAAGTGGAGATGTTTTCAGTGGTAAGACGAAATCTACCAAAGATCTCCCATCTGTTCCTAGCTAAAGCTGGACAGAAGCATAGAATGTGTTCAGGAGTTTCCTGATCCATTCCACATTTCCTACATAAATTGCTTTGGGAAATACCTAGAATATGTAGGTGTCTGTTAAGAGTACAGTGTCCTGTGAGAACTCCTGTAATCATCTTACAATGTTTCCTATCTAAATTTAGGATTGACATTGCAAGGTGATGGTCAGGCCTTTTAATAAACAACTTGGCCTGCCTCATACCATGTGAGGCAATCCAATGCCTATGGAACTGTTTTCCCAGGACAGTTCCTAGTAATCGTTTGCCTAGATCGAACGAGAAACCTAAGAAGGGTTCCGGGCCAATCGGAGTCAAAGAAGAACCCTTTTGGCCAACATGTCCACTTCCTCGATTTCATCAATGCCCAAGTGCCCAGGGACCCAGAACAGATTAACCAAATTTGTCCTGGCGAGGCAGGATAGCGCCTCCCTACATTCAGCAACGAGCTGAGAGGAGCAAACAGAACTGCTCAGAGCATGCAAAGCTGCTTGACTATCTGAGCAGATATAAATAGTCCTATTGACATAATGACGGTTGAGGTTTTCATATGCACAGAAGAGAATAGCATATACCTCGGCCTCAAATACTGTGCAGTGGATCCCGAGGGCTTGGAAAAAGCTAGCCCTTGGTCTCAGCCCATACATTCCGGCTCCCGTCTTGTTTCCAATCCTGGATCCATCCGTGAACCAGACAATACTCCAGGGGGGTAAAAGATCATGTCCTTCAGCAAGCCATTCTTCCCTACTAGGAAAGTAAATGGCATAGTTAGGTATCATGTTGAAATAGGAAGTCAGAGCAGTTCTGAGAGAAAGCAAGGGACAGAGGTCCTGTGCTTCCCTCCAGATACTGGAATGATAAGAGGTGTTATTACACCATTTGCCTTGATTTACCAACCTAAAGGCGGTTTTTCTGGCTTGATGCTCGATATAGAGATAGAGAGGAGGCAGATCCAAAATTGCCTCCAGGGCGGCTGTAGGTGCCGTCTTTAAAGATCTGGTGATCCCTAAACAGGCTAGACGCTGTAGTCTGCTTAAGAGCATCCTAACAGTCTTCAACCTTGTTCTAGTCCACCAGACAATAGCTGCATAACTTAATGCAGTTCTAACCAGGGTCACATACAGCCAATAGATAACCTTTGGCTGAAGACCCTATGAACATCCAAAAGTCCTTCTGCACACCCAAAAGGCGGCAATGGATTTCTTGATCTTTGAATCTAAATGTTCTTTCCAGGTCAGTTTGGAGTCAAGAATAACTCCAAGATACTTGACGCTTTTGGAAAGATCAATTTGTTTATTAAATAGGTTTAAATTCGGAGTTTTCCCTATCTTTCGTTTCCTAGTAAAGTTTACAAGAGTAGCTTTGCTAGGATTGACCTTAAGATCAATACTGCAGCACCAGGCCTGTACACAGCTAAGAGCCCTTTGCATGAGCTCAAAGACTGTACCAGGATCTAGGCCACAAATAAGGATAACAAGGTCATCAGCATAGGCTTGGAAGTAGAAACCAAGTTTCTGAAGTTCCTCAAGAAGGGAGTCCATCACCAGACACCAAAGCAGCGGCGAGATAACCCCTCCCTGAGGAGATCCTCTCATAGCCTTAGTTGAAATAGTGTTGCCAGAAAGGCGTACACAAATGGTGCGAGTTGAAAGTATATTCTTAATCCATCTAATAATAGATGAGTCAATACCATGCTGTTCAGCTGCATTACAAATGGAGTCATAAGAAGTATGATCAAATGCTCCATCTATATCTAGAAAGGCGCCAAGAGCCATCTGCCCATGAGACAGAGAACATTCTATCCTATGTACCAGATGGTGTAAGGCTGTTTCGGTAGAAAGTCCTTTCTGATAGGCATATTGCCTGCAGTGTAGTGAATGTTTCAGAAGAACAACATCCCTTAAATATCGATCAACCAATCTTTCCAGGGTCTTCAAAAGAAAAGAAGAGAGGCTGATTGGTCTGAAGGATTTGGCAGAGGTGTAATCAGACCTTCCTGCCTTAGGAATAAAAACAACTCTTGTCTTCCTCCAGTTCATAGGAATATAACCCAGTGCCAGACAAGAGCGATAGATATGTACAAGGGGAGGTACAATAATTTCCATTCCATTTAAAAGAAGGGCTGGAAAAATCTCATCCTCTCCTGCTGCTTTGAAAGGTTTAAAGCTAGCGATAGCTTGTTTAACCTTTTCATAAGAAACAATGCTTTTGGCAAGAGAAAAATCCTTGCTCAAAGTTGCATGTTGAAAGGAGACTTCAGATGCTCTCGAGTCTGGGAAGTGAAACCGCAGTAGGTTTTTAAAAACCTCTTCGGATGAGGCAAAAACCCCACTGGGCAGTAACAGCGATCCCAGTTTCATCTCAGAGCTTTTGGATAAAGCCTTGGTGAGCCTTGTGGCCACAGGCAAAGAGCCTACGTTGTCACAAAAAGCTCTCCAGGATGTTCTTTTAGAGTGCCTAATGGCACATTTATATTTCTTTTGAGATTCTTTGTAAGAATCCCAAGCTTGCGTAGTACCCGTAAGTTTTGCTTTGTTGAGCAATTTACGGGTCTTAGACCGGAGTCTATCCAAGAATGGATTCCACCAGGTTACATTGTTCCTTCATTTACTATGAAGTGGACAGTTCTGCTGATAAGCAGAGATGAGGGCATTTGAAAGAAAGCAAGCAGAGTTTTCTATGCCAAACTCATCATGGTAAAGAGCAGGAAAACCTGCCATGTTATGTTTAAGATCTTCCTTATAGAAAGCCCAGTTCGTAAGCCTTGGATTTCTAAACAATTCTTCGCTGAGCACCTCCGCACTCAAAGAAAAAAGAATATGTCGGTGGTCCGACAAGGAGACCTCTTGGGAGACCCTCCAGTTGCGTACCTCAGTCCTAAGACCTGTGGAAGCAAGGGTGAGGTCCAAAACTTCTTCCCTATATGGGGTAAAGAAGGTGGGAACTGAACCAACATTTAAGATGTCCAGAGCAGTGGAAGATAGGAACTCTAGCAAGGCCTCCCCTCTGGTGTTGATATTGCTACTACCCCACACAGTGTGGTGGGAGTTTGCGTCACATCCCAAAAGAAGGGGCAGTCCAGAGTTCATACAGTAAGAAACCAATTTCTTTACCTCCAGCAGAGGCGGATCAGAGTTTGGTTCATGAGCAAAGTAAGCAGATGCAACAACAATGTCACATCTGTTGTTTCTTGGAAATCTAATTGCAACCAGATCCCTGGTACAGAATTCTGAGAGGAGGAAAACATTCCTGTGCTTGGTAAAAATACAAGCACGTGGAGTGGTCAGTGAGCATTGAAGCAATGATCCTTCACATCCTCCCAGTCCTCTAACTTTATCCTTATAGAGCCAAGGCTCTTGAATAAGGACAAAGTCAAGATCGAGCTCTGTGATTTTTTTGGAAAGAACCACAGTAGCTGCTGCACAGTGCTGAAGATTTATCTGTAAAAAAAGAAAAAGAACAAGACATAATTTAAAGCACATTGCCCTGGATAGGGATGTCTTTGGAGGTCTCTTCTTCAGAGCCCTCCATTGTTATAATAGTATTAATTTCCATACAAGAAGGAAGTATTGGGGAATCAAACAGTCTCCCTGCGGAGAGCCCCCTTGTGCAGGGAAGGCCCTTTTTTTTATTTACTCCAGGATTCGGCCTGGTTTCCCAGAGGCACCGTTGAAGACACTTTAACCCCAGTGCCATCCATCCATCGGCATGGTCCGCTTGACACCATAGATTGGGAGGGAGTCTGGTTCAGGGTGCAGAGCACTGCCTCGCCTCACACAGTGTCCTCGGACCCCCCGGAGACGAAGATTTCCACTATCCACCACCTGTGGACCCGCCAGGTTGTTGACATCCCGAAGCTCCTGGGTACAGTCCAATGACTATCACCCGGCCTGGTGCAGAAATAAAACTGACACTACTCAAAGCCATCTGTAGCTCGATCGAACAACCAGAATGGCACAAAATTTGGTGGGGAGACTTATGAAGACATGGGAAGAAGGATTCTGCAAAAAAAAAAAAAACTCCAAAAGTCACTGATTGGGGAAATGTGGCTTTGTGGGATATAAAAAAAAGAGTTGCAATGGACTGACAAATGAATAATAAAGACAAAACTGAACTGAAACATCACCTTTTATGCAGCACATTCATTTTCCCTGTGTGGAAATGGCCCTGGTCCACCGTTCTTATGGACCAGGAATTGCATCCTGTTCAGAACATTCTCTACACCCGAATGTAACATGTCTGCAAGAATGTTCATCACAGCATGTGATACATTGTCCCTTAAGGTAGTCAAGTTCGGAACTCCTCCAAGATGGACCTTGGACTTTAAGTAACCCCACAGCCAAAAGTCGCATGGAGTTTAAATCCAGGGAGTGAAGTGGTTATGCAACCAGAAAGAAGCGATGACTCTTTCATCTGTGAAGTGATGCCGTAGAAGCTGCTGTACCAATCGAGCAATGTGTGGTGGCGCTCCATCTTGCATAAAAATTATCTTGTCCTTGTCTTTGCTGAAGTTGTAGAATGACAAAATTATTCAGCATATCGCAATATTTCTGTGCGGTAATGGAAAGGTTACTGGTCCTGTCGGAGTAATATTCTCAAAAAAGAATAGTCCTACAATGAAATCTGCTGTGAAGCCACACCAAACAGTGATTTTTGGTGAATGTAATGGGATTTCCTGAAATAAATGAGGTGGTTTGGATATCCAAATTCGACAATTTTGGGTGTTGACAATTTCCATCCAGATAGAAATGGGCCTCATCTCTCCACAGAATTCTCCAATGCCAAGTATCGTCAATTTCCATTCTGGCAAGAAATGCGAAAGCAAATGTCAGTCACCTACCATAATCATTGTGTTCGACTTGCTATATGTGGCTGATCTTGAATAGATATAAGTGGATAATTTTCTGCAAGACCTTCCATACCATGGCATACATCAAATCCAGTTATTATGCTACTCCACAGGCGCTGCTACTACCAGCATGGGTTCCCTCTGCGCCATCAACGATCGCAATTGCAACATCTGTAAATGTTTGTTCTGGCACTGGTTTCCATCCTCTGACAGGCTGAACTGCTAGCGATCCTGCTTCTTCAAACTTCTTAATCTTTGATTTCAAAGCGTTGGTTTCCCTCCTCTGACAGGCTGAACTGCTAGCGATTCTGTTTCTTCAAACTTCTTAATCTTTGATTTCAATGCGTTAACTGACAGTGGACCTTTATGCAGGTTCTGACATGTTCTAAACTCATGAAGACCAGCTGCTGCAATGAACTGGTGAAGGTAAAATAACAAGTAATGCATATTGAACAGAATTGGTAATCGGAATGTCTTTCAGAATTTTCCCATCCATTTATAGCCCGAATTACTGGCGCTGTTGTAGCCTACGTAGCTGAGAATTTGCCTGAATGGCTTTTACCTGTGTTGTATGCAAATTCCGAGTTACTTAGGCTACAACAGCACCACATTTCCCCCTACTGGTGACTTTTGGAATTACTTTTTTTTTTTTCATGGAATCCTTTTTCCCATGTCTACATTAGTCTTCCCACCAAATTTGGTGCCATTCCGGTTGTTCGATTGAGCTACAGATGGTTTTGAGTAGTGTCAGTTTAATTACTGCCACCTTGTATATTTTATATTGCTAACCATCTTTGAACAAACAAGTTGAACATAAAGTTGGTATTTATATGGGATAATTTACTATACCTCTAGATTATCACTGTTTCTGCTGATGGATAATATCGCTATATTTTGTCCTGGAACACTTTTTTTTTTTCACTCATTCTTTTTCCATCTTCAAGAATGTAATTAATTTGTAGTTTAATATATCTATGTTGCAGAAGTTCAGTTGCCCAGATACTTTAATTAGAGTAATCCATTATTTGGAATCTGTTAAGATTTGTAGACTCATCAGTTTTTGTCGTAAGACTTTAAGTCACTTTAAAATCATCTGCCTTTGGGTCTTCCTCTAGGGTTCTTTTACATTAATTTTCAATTTAAATATTTATTTTGATTATCTTGGCTGCAGACCTAGTAGTTCAAGTGATAAGGCACTTTGGCTATGGACTTAGGAAAAGCTAAGGTGACTTTAATCTCCAGTATATGTTGGAGGTTTTTTTCCCCTGCTTATTTCTCCACCAGACAAATTCCAGATTCACCCAATGCTCTGTCAAATGGGTGAAAAATACCTGTTTTCTTATCTAAAGAGTTGAAGTCACTAGCCTTCCACCTTCCACATCATCCTGATGACTGGTGATTGCAAGTGCCTACACTGCCTGCTCTTTTTTGAGGATACATGCTTAATGCTGTAACTTTAATTATCTTTGTTCTTCCATTTTCAGCAGTTTCCCATTACATCTGCTTTCTAATATCTTCATTTGAAATGTGATCGTCTTTTTCTTTTCTTTTTATTTTTACATAAACATTAAATAAGGAACAAGTAGGCCTACATTAAAGTATATTGAAGTAGTTAATCAATATAGAATGGTGAGATTCTGACTTTTTTCATAAGAATGGAAGTCCAATTGATGGACATGTTTTGATCAGATGAAATCCACTTTTAAGGTCAAGTCTGTGAACATAATTTGTTGTATTTGAATAAGGGATCCACCTCATGGAAACATAGGCCTTTTATTATTGCTCAAGTCATTGATAGTTCTGGAGTTCGTTCCTTGGTGATGCTTAGTAGACTGTTTAAAACAAAATGCTATTCTAAATAAAACAACTGCATTGAAGTCATATTTTTTCTTTTTTAGAAAGAAATGCAAATCATAACTTTATTTTTGCTGTTTTTATGGTGATGATGCTTGATGGCTGTCAAAAGCTATAAATCAAGTTGGGAAGTATATTGTTTTTCTTTGAAAGAAAATAATTATTATTGTGTAGACAGTGATTTCCTTTTCAAACTTGCATATCTCACAGATATCTGTGAAAAATTAAATATTTCAAATCAATCAATGCAATGCAATGAAGTAATCATTCTTTTCTGTTATGTTTTATCAACACAGAAAGGAAAGTTTACTTCATTTCATTGCATTGATAAAACATTTGTAAGAAAATTTAAACAATGGAGAAAGTGACTTAAAGGAAGGACCAATGATATGTTTCCTCTTACAAGAAAGAGATGATGCAGTCTATCTGCTAATTGATCACTTAGTTAAGCTAAAATTGTTTATGTTCATAAAACAAATTTATGAGAATTTTGACAAATTTAGTTGATAAAAAAATATAGTTTTTGGATAAATATTTAACAAGAAAACTCTTTATTAAAAGATCTGATAAATTCTAATTCCATTTCAAACAATTTATTTATATGAATTTTTTCAGCTATGTTTCAATGAAATATAAACACCATTCCACTCTAGAAATGATTGAGTACTTAGTTCTAAACTGACATTTTATTTTGATAATATCAATAATAATAATAATAATAATAATAACAATAATAATAAATTTGAGTTATTTTTTAGACACTATTTTATTTACAAGGTAGTTTATTTTAATTTTGAACTAATCTAAAAATTACTTTTTTGATACCAATTACTCTGTTTAATTTTTAGGTTTACAATGATGAATTTTCTGTAAGATTGTATGATATTCAAGTTCCACCTAATGAATCTCAACTATACTCTGTTATGATCAACATTCTATCTGTTGCGGATGACCCACCTCAGTTGGTTAATACAAGCTCTCTTCACCTACAGATACCAGAAGATAAAGTATTAGCTATAACAAAGGACATGCTTCTCTACATAGACACAGAATCAGAGAATAGCGAAATAGTGTACACTGTAAAAACTCCACCATATTTTACAAAATCATATTCTAAATTAGGTAACTCTTTTGCAATCAATTTTCTCTAAACTACATTTTTTTACTTAGTAGATAAGGAATTTATTTGTTGGTTTTGTTGAAGAATTATTCCAGTTACATGGGATTTCATTATTCTTATACTGTTCCCACTAAAACTTGATTCACATCATTATATAACATGAAAACAGCAACTTTTGGAAAAAACCTATTAGTAATATTCGTATATTATGCTTGACAGCCAATAAATTTAACTGTTATCAGTACATCTCTCTCTTCTTCCAGAAATAATGCATCATTAAAAAAAAAAATAAAAAAAAAATAACAATGCTTATCTTAAAAAAAGCAACCTTGGAAAATTTGTTCTTTTTTCCTATTTGACATGTCTGTCATCTGTTCAACTCTAAAAATCAGACATTCTTTCTCCCAAATAGCATACTTAAAAAAAAAATGTGTAAGAAAATAAAAACATTTTCATAAAACAACTCTAGAAAAATTGTCTTACCTCAAATACACTAAAGGAAAAAAAAAATGTAACAAGTGCAAGTAGTTATGCAAATGTGGGGATGCAGTAAACTCATATATACAAATCATGCAAATGCTTCGGTTTGTGGGCCTATGCAATTGGACAGGCATGAGATGATATCACAGGCTCTGAGCAGTGAAACACACATAAATTCTACCAGTACTCCCTAGTTGTCCAAACATTGTGGACATTGTTCTGAATCATTACACAGTCTTCGACAGCCATTCTAGACTTTGGGTGTAGAAGAATCATCGGCCTTGGAGAAGTTGTCTGGCTTTACAGAGATGTAGCCTTCTGTGTTGGCTGCAATTCCAAGACATTGTCTGCATATTGCACTAGTAGGTTCAAGAAGAATCTAGAACATACCAATGAGGATTGGGAAGACCACATATGACCATAGAGTAACAGGACTTTTTTTTGCTTTGCATAACATTGTGTGACAGATTCACAATTGCAACACACCTAAAAGGAACTGGCAACAGGTAATATCTTGAATACCTACTACACATACAATAAATAACAGGCTTTTACAGTTATCGTTGAGAGCTTATTGTTCTGCACTGCATGTGCCCCTCATATCTGCCCATATGCAAGCACATCTGCTTTAAACAGAACACAGGTGCATCGTCTGTCATGATGGTGTTTGGGTGCCATTAATTGGATAGTTCAGTCAGAGCTGGTTATCCTAAGGAGATTCTACCTGTGGCCATCCCATTTCTTCGGTAGCATGGAGCCTTTTATCAGCAAGACGTCCCCAAACAGCGCACACTATTGTGCAACATCTCCATGAGCAAAACATGTGGATAATTGCCATTGCTGCACACTTGCCTGACCTTTCACATATCTAAGACATGATGAGTCCGCAGTTTCAACTCTGTAGGTGCACCAATCACTATCACTCAACTGGAACAGCTGCTTCATGTTATCTGCCTTTCTATCCCTCAGGTGGACATTATGAAGCTGTACGATAGCTTTCCCCACCTTGTTCACTGCAGCCATTGCAGCATGGAACAGTTCAATATCTTACTAATTATATCACTTGACTGGGTTAGTACAGTGGTAATGTTCCAAAATTCTTCTTCATAATGTAATCAATAAGTGTATGTTAAGAGTTTCCATAAAATTGCTCCAATCTTTCTAGGTGTTGCTTTTTTTTATATTTTATTCCTTTAGTGTATTTATAATTCTATTCAATCCTGGATCACCCTATTACATTTCACTGAAAATCTCTACTTTTTTATTGTAGGGAAGAAATAAAACAAGTGCATGTTAGATTTAATGATTTAGTGATGATTTAACATGTGTAAAAAGTCTTTAACTAAACAAGAAATTTTAAAAACACACATTAAAATATTAAAATCATTTAAAATGATGGTCAAGTCGATTCATTAAAGGGAATAAGGTGCTGACCAATCAAAAATAAATACAAATAAGTTCGAATTCCAGGTGAATCCAAAACAAAGTTAAGGGCAGTTTAACATTTCAAACCAACTGCCCTTAGCTTTGTTTTGGATTCACCTGAAATTTAAATTTATTTGCATTAATTTTTTGATTGGTCTGCACCTCATTCCCTTTAATGATTTGACTTGACCAGCGTGCTGCAATTGGCTCCTTTAGGTAAGTGGAACTTAATGATGAATAGTAAATATTGTGTTTCAGAGTAACAATGTGATATTAGAATCGCCAGGAAAATAAAACTTTAAGACATGGATAAACTTTAAATAATTTAGTGAACAAACATATTACAGGATTTGCAGGTCTTACAGGAATAAAACAGCTCACTGGGATTGGATGGATTTGTGACTAATGTTCATTAACTGGATTCGAATGTTAACACACAATCTTGTTCTAAATGCTGTAATTGAACATCAAACAATTCGTACTTGCTTCAGTGATGAATCCTTCTCGTTCTCGTTAATCGTACACTGAATCTTGTTCCTTCTAAGGTTCAAATCGGGACTTAAAGATGCTATCGGTAGTATTTCTTCTCAGTGGAATCAGTCTAGTGGAACATTCTCTTCCTTTTGAATTGTATCCATTAATTCACAATGGAAATGCACTTATTTTGGGTCAAATTATACCTTTGCTGTATTTAACAGTCTTTTAAGCACAATTGAATAACTTAATCTTCATACTGGAACCTTGTGTCAGGACCTGACTGCTGTGTTCCAGGACCTGACAAAAATAGAAACATTTTTGCTTCGTTTCCATTTATCAAAATCATCAACTAAATTATCCAGTCACTAAGACTGGAAGATTTTATTTACACAAGAAGAACTTTCTTTACACAATCACGAGATCGTATCCTTGCTGTCATGCCTGTCTTAGCAACTGCATTCCTCTTTATATTAATTGTTTCTAACAATTGAGTTGCACTTTAAGACACACTTGCACACTTTAATACCATAAAATTGCTCTCTCTCTGCTTGGTGGTTTTTTCCAGCTAAGATGATCTTGCAGTTTTATGCAGATTGAAACATCCTGGCTTAAGGTAATATGTTTTTTGTTATTTTTTAAATGTGTGTGGTATTTTTGTTTGTTGTTCGACTTTTAACATGGTTGTAAAAGTTCTCCTGCTCCATATCAGCCGTTGAAGAAGAGTCCTAAAAAAGAAGGCTCGAAACTAGCCCGGATATTTTAAATGACTTTAATATTTTATGTGTGTTTTTAAAATTTCACATTTGGCTAAAGCACAAGTTTGTTAAAAGTTTTTTTTTTTTCAATTTTTTTTTTGCCTTCCTATTCTATATTTTGTGAGATTCCCACAGGTATCGTTAGTTTTATTTAAATCCCAACTTCAATTTATTAATTTAATAAGAACATATCTCTAGTATGGCAAAATACGACAACATTCTTTAAAAAAAAAATGGCAGAAAGTTTTATCTTTTTGATATTAACAATGATTTTCATCATGAGAAGATACTGCCAGATTGCTTTGGATTTAAAAAATGCTTTCTAAATGATTGATTAACAAAGTAAAATAAATTGCTGCTCATTTTTTGGGAAGTAGAGAAGAATTAAGGAAATACAATTGGTATGATAATTTTAGTAACACCTTGTTGTCTATGTTGCATTTATGTGAGAAGATATCACTGCACACAAGGTATACAAAGTCAGGGAAATAAACAGATCAGGTCATTTGAGGATCACCCCTTTTATCACTTAAGTTTGTTAAAAGATCAAGAGCAAGATCATCTGTTGGAATACTTATTTAGAATATAGGACATAAATGTAGGATTTCAAAATATAGCAAATATGATTTTTAAAAAAAATCTTCAAAAAATAATTTGAACAGAAGTCGTGCTGGTGTGGCCGTGCGGTTTAGCCGGCGGGCTGCCGTGGCCGATTCGCCAGTACCTGGGTTCGAATCCCGGTGGTGGTATGGCTGTTTCTCTCTTCTTCTGTGTTTCGTCCGTTTTCCACCTGGGACTTACTATCTCAGGGTTATCCTGGACGGGATATAATTCTTGTCCCCCCTTTCTTGAATTTCACTAGCCTCGGCCTGACGTTGTCAGGTTGAGCTAGTTATGTGGTCCCTAGTTGGCCAAATTCGATAAAAGGAAGGAAGGAAGGAAATTGAACAGAAACAGCTGTAATATTATGTAATATGATTCATGTAATAGGAAATGAATCTTATCAAATCACATGATTTTCTAAGAAATTTACTTGATTGTTTATGTTTTTTGTGTGAATCATAACTAAGATTTATTTAATCATACTTCTGATAATTCATACTTCTGATCAGTTGTTATGGATGTAATGTAATTTGTGAATCATCTGTTTTACTTTGCATGTATATAATTGCATCGGGTGGTGAGAGTTAGTATGTATCTAATAGTTTGGGAAGAACCCTATCCTATTAGAGAAATTGTTGTAATTGTTCACTTTTATTAAAAAAAAAAATGTCATGTTATCCGTAATGTAGAATTAGTGCCTTTGCAAGAGATAAGAATAAGCAAATGTAAGGCCAATTTTTCTGAAATATTAAGAAAATTATATCTTAAAATACAGATCTGTTTTTCAATATTAAAGAACGACCAAATCTTCATGATTTAACTTTCTGCTGTTCCTGCTTGTTCAAAACATTTATCCTGAAATATGGTAGAATTGATGAGCATTTAAAAATTATAGATTACAAATAACTATATTGATAGTTGCAGATCATTGTCCAAGCTAGAAGACTGATGCTTTTTAAAAAAAAAAAATAATTTAATGCTACCTTAATTGATTTTTAGCTATTTCCTTTACAGGTGCAGGGAAACTGACTTTAATAGATAATGTGGATTTAACTTCAAAAAATGGATCATTTAAATCAGTTTCCAAATTTTCACAAGAGCATATAAATCATATGAAACTTGTTTATGTTCCACCTTTGGAAGATATTGGACCATTTTCCAAACATGTGTCTTTCAGTTATTCTGTATCTGACCATCATGGAAATATTATCAAAGGACAGTTGTTTAATATTACTATCCTTCCTGTCAACAATCAAGTAAGCTCTTTTTCTTAAAAAATTCCTATTAGTGATTGCTATGCAGGTTATTGTTGTTAATATCATGAAAATAATAAAGATGAGGGAACTGTCTTTAAGACTATAGAATAAGGGACTACAGTTGAACTCCAATTATCCGAACTCCAACTATCCGAATCGCTTTCAGAATTTCAGAAAAAAAAAATAAGACAAAAACGTACTGCAATTCACAAAATAATGATTCTGTCTATGTGTTCTATTGTTCAGCAAGCAATGACTTTCATTTACAGTATGGTACGTACATACTGTACTAAAGTATAGCACTTGTAACTATGCTAAACATGTAAAAGTGTTGCCTTTTCATTTAATTAATTAAAAGCTCTTTTTCTTTAAAAATAGTTTTTTCTCCCATTTACAACATACATACAGTAATTAATTAAAATAGACCCTTTTTTCGGAAAAAATCCAATTATCCGAATTTTTGATTATCTGAATGGGGTCCGGTCCCAATTGATTCTGATAATTGGAGTTCTACTGTATTTCTACTGTATTTCAACTGCCTGGAGCCCCTCAAAGGCTAGGGACCATGGTTTCATCTGACACAAATGTCCATGTCTAAGTTTCATTCAATGGTTAGAATTTGATAAATAACAGTCTAAAAATTTCTTTATATATGAAAAATTAAGTTGTTATTAATGAATCCAAGTTAGCTCTGAAAGAATGAATAAACAAAGAAAGACTGGCAGAGTAAGGGAAAAAAGATTTAAGAAAAAGCATTCTGAAAAAAGTTCTGTCAAAGAAAAGAAGAAAGGAAAATGTGTTGTCCAGTCCTTCAAGAGAAAAATAGTATGACATGGTATTTTTATTTTGTTAATTAAATCTGAAAGAGAAGATAAAAAGAATTCCATTTAACTAGTAAATTTATAATGAAGTATGTTTCCAGTAAAAATGAATATAAAATAAATACTCAGAAACTGTATACAGATTCAATTAAGAATCTCAAGGGCTGTAAGTGTAAAATTAAGAAAATAACAACTAAAAAAAAATAGAGAAGGTAGAATTGTGGATATTAAGTTTCTTATAATAAGTAAGTGTTGAGTAACAAATCTTCTTCTTCACCATTTTTTACCAGTTTTTTTGGGTAGGGGACCATTTTTCAGCTCAACATTACATATAGGCTAGTTTATGATGGGTGCAGCACTTCCCAAAGAAATTTTAAAGCTACTGCCAGCTGAAAGAAAGAAGACAAACACACAAGAAAGAAAGTAAACACCCATGCCAGTACCAGGATTTAAACCCAGGTTTAAGCACATCAGCCTCATTGCAGGCCACCGCTTTGATCACAAGGCTGGATAACAGATAGGATTCTGAAAAACAGTCTAATTAGTGATTTATATGAAATTCAGTAGATAGGAACTGAAGAAGATATTTGGAGAGAATTATCTAAGGCAGGCAATACGAAGTTTTAAGATAGTGGCATTAAGCTGTGCCCAATTATTTATAAAGGCATGGACAGCAAGTATGTAAATGCAAGAGAAGACTCATCTTGATGTTCAGTAACAACCTAACTGTTGATACCTGTAATTTTCACAACGTAGAACTGTGTGTGGTCTTGTCACTTGGTTGATAAGCTCATTAATGTCAGGTTATAAGTGAACTTAATTGGTGCAATAAGTGGATCAACTAAGATTTCACTGAAAGCAGGCATTCATACCAACAGAGAAATTAATTATGAGACAGAGAGATCCAAACCTACCATTGAAGATTGTCTTCACACAAACCAAATGGAAAATGTAAGGAAGACGAGCAGTTTCCTAAGATACTGAGCAATTGATTAGGTGAAGCCACGATGAATGGTTAGTTAAAAGGTAACCATTGTAAAAAAAAAATACTCAAAATTGCAAAGTATTTGAAGTTACTGATTTTAGGCCATAACAAAGAAGTTGTTATTGAGGATTAAGCATAAAATTTATGAATGTAATTGGAAAATTGAAAAGAGATTGTGAATAATTTATAGAATATGAGTTAGCAGTGAAGTTTCATAGGTTCCAAATAATTGGTTGCAGACTGGAGTATCTCAATTCCCTTAATCAAAACTTGGTGAAGATAAAAGCAAATAATGACAGATTAAAGCATTTTACTGCCTTTCTTGAAATTACTGGAATCTTTTTCAAAACTTGATACTTTTAAGAGAAAAGTGAGTAAAAAAGGCAAGATCATTTCAGTTACTAAAAATGCAGTGCAATGGCAGGAGAGGAATAATAGAAATAGAAACTGATAAAAACTGTGGGGAAGGAAAAATTTTTTCACATCATTGACAAGTGTGAAGTTTGTGACTGAAAAGGTACCTGCAGAAGTGAGCCTCCAAATGGAACTCCTGGATGCTGTAGTCTGGATAAACAACACTTGTAGTGCTGAGGAACTCAGGATGAAATATAATTGCATCTTGTTGACTATTACATCTCTAATGCAGTATCATGTTAGGTGGAGGACTAAAGACTTTCTGTCTTTGTGAATGAAAAAATTGGCCATCCAAACAGAAGTGGATCTTATGCCCCAATGGTTTAATGATGAGCAATAATCTTAAGTCACTTCAATAATATGATGGATAAAGGAGAATTGAATTGATAGAAAGATAGTTATTAGCTGATCTCAGGATGGTTGTTGTGATGTCCCTCAATCCATTTCGGATCACTGGTCACAGAGTCAGACTGTATGATAGAGAATTTTTGTTGCTTTACTGTCATTTGCATATTATTATCCAGGAGACAGTCGGACTTCTGTCTCCTACGAAGAGAAACAAACACTGAAGAAGAAAGAAACATCTAAGTCCCACGCTGGGATTCAAACCCAGATTCTGACATCTCTGCCTCATTGCAGACTGCCTAGGCTATGTCGGAATGGCATTTCACAATGGTGGCAGAATTGATAGGACTTCCTGAATGAATGAAATACAAAATTATAATTAGAAGCTAATGAGCCTAAGTGCATGTTCAGAATTTAGTTTGAGAACTGTAACTTTTGATAATGAGAAGGCTGAGTGATAGCTTAAATGAAAGATGATGATGATAATGTGAAGTATCAGGATACAAAAGAAGTAGAGATAAAGAGAATCATAATATGATCATGCTTAAGCAATGCATAAAATGCTCATTTTGTAATCATGCAAATCCATCAGTCTATATCTGAATAAAAACTCGGATATCACTCATAGAATTTCATAAGGCTAATTAGAAGAAGGAAGAGATTACGGGGGGAGTTCCAAGAAGCAACAGGTGTAATCTGACAGATCAATGTTATGACCACTGAAACGGAAAAGAAATATGGATTTGCCAGAAATATAGCAAAATTGGTTTTCTCATCCACTAAAGTTGTAATTTGGGGAAAAGCAACATATTGAAGGCAAAACAACAACTGATAAAAATGACGATATCAAATTGAGAGCAAATGAGCATGTATTTTGACATTATGAAATTTTAAGAGGTTTTCATGAATAGTAACTTGAGAGGAAGCACCAGACATAGGAGTAGGATGGCATATTTCTTTGCCTCATACTATTACAGTAGAGCCCCGATTAGGGTGGCAAGGGCTTCACGGATAACGAAAATTGCGGATAACCCGAAAAAAGACTAAAAATGAGGTGTAAACACGAAAAAAAATATTTCACCATTAAAAACTATGTTTTATTGTACAAAAAACATAATATGTAAAACTTTTAAAATATGTACAGTACAGCAGAAAGCTTTCTGCAGAGTAAGAGCCTGCCACTCATCCGCAAATTCCAAGAAGGCCTATAGGATTACGATGCACAATAAACCTTACAATAATTTTCGACCTTCGCACTGTAGGGCCTATTGTATTTTCCCTGTTGTTGGCTTGGATTAAAATTGATTTTTTTTTAGATTCGTAATTAAAAAAAAATTTTCGCGGCTCTTGCGGATAATTGGGGCTCTACTGTATATGGCAATTTTTCATATTTTCTTATGTCTAGGAAGGAAAATGATGGAGCTTGTCATAATTACTCATCGGAACAGTTGCAGCTATTGACAACTATGAAATTGACAATGGGTTGTGTTTCCTTTCAACAATCACTCTGAATTGAACATTATGAACATTGATTTAACCATTGTCAATAGCTTTCATTGCTATCAATAGCTACAATTGTGACTAAACAAGGAACGTTAGAGATAAAAAGTTTTAATAAAAGTTGTTTTCTTTTCTAAAGATCTGTCCAACGATACCACACATGACCTAACTTCTAATTTGAAATTTCAAAGTTGACACCGTTTACCCCCACTTCTGGTTTCTACCGAACATCAACAATGCCATCATTTGATTCTTTGGGTACTATTTGGTAATGAAGATTTTCATGTAAACAACTGTACACTGTGGCTTTTGCAAAAAACAGGGGATATGGGTGCTTTTGATCACCTTGTAGAATAACTCTCGTAGATGAGATTTTCACAGACTGTGGCTGGTGGATAACCTGAATCATGAGATTGACATATGATCCATCTTACAGATACAACAGTCATACATTCTACAGATATACAGGGTATATCAGTTGGACCAGTAAATTTTGCATTAAGTAGCAACAATCAAATGACCTGGTCAGTTTTGACTTTTCACCAGCTCTTCTGCAATGATGTATTGGTTCTCTTCGGTAGTGATCTGTGACCCTTCCACAGCATTATTTTTGTTGCAACAGAACCAATGTCTTCAAATTTCTTCTTGATTGCAGCCATTGTTTCATGTTTTCAGAGAAAAAACATTCCTCATCAAATCAATGTCTCACTGTTATTTATGTTGCCGTTCGACTCATAAATAAAGTTAATGACAGACACACGTTGCTTTAACGTCATCCAGAACGCACCACTTTCCCTGCCTGCCATTGTGAATTACTGCACTGTCACAAGTGTGTATTCAATGTCACGAGGTGCTTGTACTGACCCCAGGTGCATGCCCACTGTTATAATCAGGTGAAGTATTCAGGTGTCCGCCTTATGTTAGGATACTGTTATTCTTTTGAAAATGTATAAACTGCTCTTGAAAATGACTTCGAGGAAGACGATATCAGGTTGACTTTGTCCAACTAATACACCCTGTAGTTTGGACAATGCTGAAAACAATCTGAAGGACACTGTCTCATTTTATTATTTCATTACAATTTATCTGCCTCTCCTTTCTGTAGGTATATGATGAATTAGCAAGCTGAACCCTCTTTAGTGAGCCACTTTCTCTGTCGTTTGCATAAGATATGTATAGCCTGTTGATGCTTTTCATATATCTGGTGAATGCCATAAATAATGATGAAATAATAACATAAAACTTCAGCATAAGTACAAATGGAAAATTTTATACAGGAAAAGAAACTTTCATGCTTCTGTTTTCAATCTATAATGAAACGTTAGTTTTACTAACAAAAATTAAAAAGTTTGATAATATGAATTATACTCAAGGGTAGATACTGTTTGAGAAACTTAATTATTGAATTAATAAAAAACCAAACGAACACTTGTCTGAAGAATTAGGAGAGAAATATTGGGATCCTCCAGTGGGAACAAATAAAACTGAGATTAAGAATGGAGACAGGATGAACTCCACTGCTAACAGGATCAAAGGATAGTTGGTAAAAAATGAAACAGAAAATTTACTGGAGATTCTCAAGAGAGAAATTGAAAATAAATAAACACACTTACTTGTAAACAGGATAAAAGGAGAATAAAAAAGGTGGTAATAAACCTACAATTGTGGAATACTGAGCATATTCCATCATCAGGGACGGCACAGACATATAGGACATCACAAAACGTTTAGGTCGACACGAGGTGGGAATATGTAGTGAGAGGAAACCAAAGAACACTTGTCTGAAAAAATAGGAGAAGAATTTTGTGATCCTCCAGTGGGAACAATGAAAACTGAGACTGAGAATGGAGACAGGCATTTCCTCTCACTATGTATTCCCACCTCATGTCATCCTAAACGTTTTGTGATGTCCTGTATGTTTGTGCCATCCCTGATGATGGAATACCCTCAGTATACCAAAACTGTAGGTTTATTACCATCTTTTTTATTCTCCTTTTATCCTGTTTACAAGTAAGTGCATTTTATTTATTTTCAATTTCTATTTATTTTAATACATGCACGTTAAGCCTTCTGATTCTCAAGAGAAATGGTTGATATATGAATGCCAATGGACAATGGGAGGTATGGCAATAAGATGTATAGAACTTAGGAATGGCACCAGAGTAAGGCAAAAGTCATTGCCAAAATTCAAGCCCAAGAAGAATGATTGGCTGTGCAAGAAGACATGAAAGCCATCCAGAAGCATATATGGCAGATAATGGAAAGTGTTAGGGATTAGAGAGAGATGGGATAATCAAGAATAAATGGAGCAACTTTAGCAGTAGTTACAAAAGAACTACACTGGATTGAGAAATTTGGCAATATAAATGGGATTTCAGATAAATTAAATAGACTGTTAATTGGACACAAAGAAACAATACAAGTTATCATCAAGTAGCGAATACTAATGAACCAGAATCAACATTTATCTCTAGAATTGAAATATTAGATACATCAAAATGCAATGTTTAGAAAAAACGAAACACATTTGGAAGGACAGTCAGCATGGCTAAGGTGTAGCCTTTTGAATACAATTGTAATGAACCATTGTGAGTTTGCTAAAGTAAATTGGGCATAATGATTAATTAGAGCACTGGTGGATGACAGAATGCTACAGAGAAGGAATTAAGAATGGAAGGTCCATGCTGAAGCAAGTAGGGTAAAGCAGCAGTGATCTACAAAAGAAAAATATACTCACCAGGAATGGTGGAGGTAATGGAGGTGGGCTGGCTAGAAGCAAGCAAGGAAACCAAAAACTGGAGGGTATATGGAATAAAGAGTATAAAACAGCCTGCTGCATAAAAAGGAATAAATGTAGATCATACAACAAGGTGAGAGATTCAATAACAGTTGAATGCAGGAACTGGAGTTCAATGGTGAAGCAAAGAGGAGAAAGCAAGAGTGTGGACTGCACCAAGGATATAAAAAAATGATCTTACTAGCAGTGGTTATTGAGATTTTGAAAGAAATTGGATGACAGATTAGAGAGGCTCAACAGTAAGAGAATAACAGTAACTGGAGTAATATTGACTGCAGCATGCAGATGAAAACACCCACTTATCAGTAACGGTAGAGTGATTGGACAACAAGGTAACTGAAATGTAGAAGCTCAATGCCAGAAGATCCATAGAATTGAGATCTTAATGGTTGGAGAAATGAGATAAATTAGAAGTGGGGATACTGTTTAAAGACAAAGACTTTCTTACTGGGAATTGGAAACTGGTTGTTGTAAAGAAGGGTAGAGCATGAAGTTAAAAGGGGCAATCCTAATTGAGGATTGAGAGGGATTCTGACACAATGAATGCTTGATTGCTGGGAACAATTAGCCAAGTGATATGTAGCTAATGTACTTGGAGTGAAGCACGTGAACAGGAAATTATGTTTGATTATGAAATGAAACAACAGAATTCATGTTGCCAGGGAAGATTGGGACAACAGAAGGTTGCACGCTTGGATTGTAGGAGTGCAATTATCATGTGCAAGTGTTGCTTGCACTCCCCTAGTCACAAATTCTCCCTCTTGAATCCCATTAAAGTAGTATATGAGAACACCTGCAGTATTGTGTATTGATTTCATCCCTGAAGAAAATGGTTATTAAACAAAAAAGTGGTTAACACTTTGTTAGATTGGTGGTTATAATCAGTGCTTGGGAATTTCATAAGAAAAGAATGAGTTCCAGTTCTTGTTCCTCAGTCAAAATTTGAGCTCGTTCCCATTCCAAAAAAGTAACTATAAAGTTCCTGTTTTAGAACCTGAAAAAGGCAACACAATTTATGTATCTTTCAAATATGCTCACAATAAGGTCACAACAATAATGATCTCTTGTAGTTCTTCTCAATGGGATTAGGGCAGGATTGATACATGCATTTCACAGAACTACAAAATTTTCAAATTTTATCAGGAAAGAAATTTGGAAGGAACTATAAAAATTCATTCATGTTCATGAAGAAAAGAAACTTAGTTCCAAAATAGTTCCTTCCTGATAAAATGAATGTGTTCATTTAAAAAGCTCCTAGAAAAGGAATGCATTTCTTTCTAGAAGTAGAAATAATGTTATGGCCCATGAGTATAAACTATCTTCATTTTGAGGAGATATATCTGTAATTAGTGAAACTACTGTGAAGTTTTAATTCATGATTCAAGAATTTGACACTGAAAGCTCAATGGGAGATTAAAGAATAAACTTAAAGAATTTAAAGTATGTGTTCAATGAATTTGTTTGTAAGCAGAAAGTTAGGGTTGAAGTTTATACTCCGTTAAAGTTAATAACCATAATCAAAACAACGTAGTCTATGTAAATGAGCCTAAAAGGTTTTGAACACATTTTCTTGCTTAATGTGCTTAGTTTCAATTTTGAAGGTTGATCCTTGACCTGAAATATTAATTAATATGTTTCATTTTTATTTGTTGAGTCAACACCACATTCTATTTCATTTGAGTTCATTTTTGATTTTTTTTTCTTTTAAATTACTTCTTGCTTTCATAAATATGTTCATGTCACATTTTTAATATTTTCAGCCTCCAGTACTTTTCACAAGACAAATAGAAGTTGATGAGGGAAAAATGATCACAATTTCAAAAGAAGATATTTTATTTTTTGATCCTGATACATTAATTGAAGACCTGAGAATGAAGATTCTTGTTCCACCTCAACATGGAAAAATTCTTTGGAATCAGTCCCCTTTAGGAATTGATAACATTATTACAATGAATGATATAGAGGATTCGAAGCTTCAGTGAGTAGCAGAAATAATCCACTGACATTTTTTATGTTTAATAAATAAATACTTTATGACGAATTGATAATCTCATCCATGTAAGTTTTATGTGGGTGTAAAATGATTCTCTACTTTTTAACATTGTGACAGCTTATTGGCTTAAAAGAAAATTAGGAAACAAACTTCAGTCATTGCTTAATTAATGAAAAGACAGATTAATAAAAATGTAGAATTATACAGAGTGGGCAAAAAGTCCAAATACCCCTGTCAGTAAACTGGATTTGAAATGAATTGATGTGCCTATCATGGATCCAAAGCATCTGTATGCACTGCTCCATGGTCTCTGCACAGACGGTCTCTAGGTCCGCATGCTCATTTTCCGTAGCATTTGTGGCATCACAGTCATGAAGGCATTGCTCATAGCAATCTGTAACTCAGCGTCGGAAACATACCGCTGTTTGCAGACTTCCTGTTTAATGATTCCCCACAGAGAATTGTCGGGTGTGATGAGATCTGCACTGTGTGGGGGCCATGGCAAAGGTGAAGGAAATCTCTTGGATCCCTGGCCAATCCACCTGTTTAGGAAAAGCTCATCAAGGCGCAATCGCACTCTTATGGTGAAATGAATTAGTGCTCCGTCTTGTTAAAACCACACAGTGTCAGGTATGCTAGGGTGACCAGACGTCCCGATTTTGGCGGGACAGTCCCGATTTTTAACAATTTGTCCCGCGTCCCGCGGCGTTTTAAAAATGTCCCGATTTTTTT
>JAFIDM010009631.1:6703096-6744879 GCA_023159025.1 Thereuonema tuberculata
TTCCAGATCAAGTGTCTGTAAGGCAAGTCCTCCCTTCAGAAGAGCTATCTGCTACATTTTCCAGACCAAGTGTCTGTAAGGCAAGTCCTCTATTTCCAGGACAGTCACCACATTCCTGAAACAAACAGGTCTCTCGCTCTACATCACAGATTACTAACGACTTCACACGTTCAACTAAGGTGTGATGTCTCACACCTTCAAGTAAGTTCTTCAAAATCACCATGCAAAGTTCAAAATTGACACAACACACACATAAATTTTTAGTTCACTGAATTGCTAATTTCATTTCTAAGCACAGTGCACAAAAGTGGTATTCCGTGAACCTGTAATATGTTTATAAGTTTTGAAAGCTGTGTCTGTTACTTATTTTTATTATGAATTAAAATGCTATGTCAAATAACATTAGATTTTTATTTCATGAGGCCAATATGTGAGTATGTGGTAATGGAAACTGGTTTAATGTATGACAAAATTTTCAGTTGTTTATAAAATATGTTAAACTCAAAAGTGGAAGTTCTCCTTTCCAGGAAATGTAGTACTCTATGGTACTGATCAGCAGTCAAAAAATTAAAAATTTTGGGATTGGCATTTTTGAAAAAAAAAAAATATATTTTTGATTTTTAAAAAGAAATTCAGAAGGCTACAGCAAGAGAACTTGAACACCTATTTTCAAACGAAGTATATCATTTTAATTAGACAAATATTATCTTTCAAATAAAAAAACCACAACAAAATATCTTGAACCGTTCTAGAGATAGAGCGTTTCGAAAATTTGCCGAAAATCGCAAGTGAGAAATAATGCCCAAGGTGCCATCTTTGGCGCCCTGTATCTTGGGCCAGGAATTTTTTTGAACAAAACGAAAAATATGGGTGTCTACTTTTTCCTGAATTTTAACATATGTTAAATTCAAAAAAAATCTGAGACTATGAAGGTAAGATTTTTTTCTTTGCCTGCCTGAATTGATATGGACTAAGCCATTTTTTTTAAGTATTTTCTCTGCAATTTTCATGTGTTATAAATTTGACTTAGCTATTTAATATCACTGTTTTTGAAAACTTAAGATATCGAAAAAATACAATTCATAGTATTAGAGTCAGGTGGGTAGAGAAGAATAAGATACAAAGCCTGAATTCCTGGATCTCTTTGAATTTTTTGAGTAAGAAACTGATAGGACTTAAAAGTCTTCTTGATTACAAAATTAAAATTATTCATTTTCATAGTGTGTTTGAATTTAAGACAAATTGACAATATTGTTTTAAGGAATCTTGAGCATGAGAACTGAATTTAAATAAAATGTATTAAAATTTTTACATTTAAAAGTTTGTTTAAAGCTGTTTATTAAATTATCAAAAAAAAAAAAGACAAGTCATAATTTTGATTTTTATCCTTGATTTGCTTTTAGAATTTAACTGAGATTCGTGGTTAAGCCTGTTTTAAGTTATTAATTCAGCTGTTGGATTCTATATATCAAATGACAGCTTATCTGTAATAAATCTGTTCTCAGATACACAATGAGATATCACTTAACAGGTAAACCTATGTAGTACTGGGTTGCACCTCCTTAGATCATCAAAACGGTTTGAATTCATCTTGTAATGGATTCAACAAGATGCTGGGAACATTGTACTGGAATTTTGTATCTTGTAGACATGATTGTGTTGTGCATTTGCTGCAAATTGAACAGAGGTACAGTTTTGAGATGAACAGCTTTTTCAACCTCATCCCAAAGTTGTTTAGTAGGATTGAAATCCAAGGAATGTGCAGGCCATTGAAGCCATGAAAAGCCATTGTCGCGTTCCTGGAATCATTCCATGGTGATTCAGGCCTTGTAAGAAGGTATATTATTTTTCTGGAATTGTCCATCCAAGTGAGGACAAAATTTGCCATAATGGGATTCATATTTCAGTTGCAGCCATGAAGGGATGAACTTGGTCAGCAATGATTTCAGATATGACATGGCATTCAGACATGATTTTATGATTATCAGGGACCTAGTGTCTGCCAGAAAAGCATTACTCATCTCATTATACCTTGACAACCAGCTTGTATTCTTGACACTAGACACAAGAGGTATTGGTAAATCTTTTAAACTGTGGTTCATGAAGAGCCCAGACAACCGTTTGAGAGATACTCACTATGCCCAAATAACTTTCTTACATCATTACTTTGATTTTTCTGTGCATAACTGAAGCTGAAAGGACTGTTTTGCCTTATTTATACCAAAAATCTGATGTGTTGGAACTAACTGTTTATATGAGGAGCTGTGATGTATGTTATAAAGGGGTGTCTAAGTGTAAAAAGATTGCAGTCCATTGCCACAATCTTCATTTCATGTACTTTTATGCAGGTTGATCTAAAAATTCAAGGTTTGTCACAGCAAACAAGGTCACAACAAACTTCAAGGTATTTCTTAAAGTATATAGATATCCCAGAACTACTTCATTGCTTGATGGAAATCATCATGACAGACTTTAGGCCTCCTTTTGTGATACATAATTTGATCACAGTATCTAGACACCTTTATAGTAGTGGATATGGCTATGTATATCACAACATGGCTCATACAGGTATAAGTGGAAGCTCACAATCTTGAAATCATGAATAAACATTTACAGTAATGATGAGCTCAATGAGTTTCAATGTGGTACTATTAAAAGATGCAACTTTGCATCAATACAGTTTGGGAAATTGATTATAATTGTAATTTCAAATGCTGAAGAAGATGTATCAGGCTTTTAAGCATTTTATTAATTAAAACTAACATTTCTTTCAAAAACTATAACTTGTTCTCTCAAGCGAAATGCAGAAATCTGTGAAGCCAACCACACAAAGTTGATATTGAGATTACTAAAGTCTTGAATTCTTGAGGAATTCAATTCGCAAACTTCATCTTTGATGATCTTTATGAATAATATCTTCACAGATAAGATAAAATGTTAATTAATAAACTGTAGTAATTGTAATTTTGATTTGCAGGTACTCCAAGGAACTGATATAGATACAGATGATGAAAATATTCACTTTTGGGTTATTCAAGAACCTTTGTTTGGATCCATTGTAAATACAGGAAAAGTTACTTACAAATTCACTCAGAAGGAGATTAGAGATAATAAGGTAATTCAAAAGATTATAGTAACTCGTAATTTGAATTTAGTTTTAAAACTTCAGATAACTTGACAAAAAGAAATATTATTTTGTTATAAAGCATTTAACATTTTAGATAAATGAATATTAAATGAAATATTGTACAGGGTGGTCTGAAAAAGTTGGCAAACTTGAAAGCTCGATGCTACATAGCAAAATAACGAAAAAAGTCCATATGAACATAGGTGTGGAAATGCTTTAATTAAATTCATCCGATTGCCTGCAGCCCTTCCTCCCTTCCCCAAATGCATTCACTACAAGTGTTATCAACAGTCTCCAACTACAGATTGCCAGTCTAGTCACTGCCTTGCAGACTCTGACACCATTATTGACCCATGCCAGCCTATACAACATCAAGCCTTGTATACTGTAGCATCAAGCCAAACCAAGATGCTACAGTAGTGAATCATTGACAACTGCCCTATTTACTTTTGTTGCCACTTTCTAGCACTAATGCCAGTCTTTCTGCCTCAACACACTATCTCCTTCAGACCTGTCTACCAGTCCTCAGGCTGTCTGAATGGCTCCAAATGCTCTAGACCCAGAAGCCACAATTCTAGTCGACATAGTCACTGTGCAATGGCCGCCAGAAGTCTCTCTCTCTATATATAATAGCTGATCCCCCAACCACCATGATAATCTGAAAACTAGATGTGATGGTTCCCATACAGTACAGTGGAGTAGAGGCATCTGTAACCAGATCCAAACTTCTGCAACAAGGTCCAGATATTGTTTACAACAAATCATTACAGTCCTCCTGGATACAATAGCTGGTTAGTATAATAATTGAAGTTTTCTGATACCTTCTTCATAAAACAATGCTGACTTACACTACCATGTATCTTGCCATTCCAATGGGCAGAATTAAACCCTCAGCATGTGCAAAAAGGTATAATACAGCACTTGCAAATGCAAGTCTCTGGATTTCATCGATTGTGTTTTTCCAAAACAGTGATGACTTTTGTGTTGATTACTGTTGCCTTAATGCTGAAACAAAGAAGATATCTATCCGTTACCCTGCACTGATGACTTGTTGGATTGTTTGAAAGAATCAGTGCATTTCTATATTGACCTGAAGACTGGCTATTGACAGCTACCTATTGTCCCTGTGGATTATGAAATAAAAAACAACCCAGCTTTTTCCACAGAAGAAAGTTCTGAGGCCTGTACAAGTTCTGAGTGATGCCTTATGGACTTTGCAATGCCCCTGCCATATTTGCAACGTGACTGGAATGATCTACATGGCAATAAACTTCGTCTTGTTAGTCCTTTCTTATCCTCCCCTACAACTCGAATGTTTCCACCTCGCCAGAAGGATGTTCTTATTGTACGTCTGAGGATCGGGCATACAAGACTTACTCATAACTATTTATTGCTGAATCGTCCACCTCCCCTGTGTGCTATGTGCAATGTTGTTTTAACCATTCATCATATTTTAATTATATGTCTTGCTGTTACTCAACATTGTCGTCAGTGCTTTTATCCTCTTTTTAAATTTCACGTTCCTTTTCATATTGTCTTGCTTTTAAATGACAATGATCTTTTACCCATTTCAGCAGTTTTCCGCTTCATTTATCAATGTGGCCTTGCCCCTCTCTTGTAATTATCAGTTCTTTCCTTGTTTTTGGCCTTTTTTTCTTGGCAGTTAGTTTTTGATTTCCAATTTTCTAATTTTTACCTTTCTTGGCGCAGCTTAGCCACCGCTGCTTTTGCGCCATTAAAAAACCAACAAACAACAACAACAACAACTGCCATATTCAAACTCTTAATGAATAAATTACTTTGCAGTCTATAATGGTCCATTTGTCTGTGTTATCACGATGGAGTTGTCATATTTGGCTCTTCACAAAATTATACACAGAGCTAGTCTACTGTCCTGTGATGCCTCCTCAATTAATTTTCAATTAAACCTAGCAAAATGTTCCTTCAGCATTCAGACACTTTCTATTCATGGCCATTTCATTACACCACAGGACATGTATCCTGGCGCAACTAAGACCAAAGCTGTACAGAACTTCTCAATCCCAAAGAATGGTAAACAAGTAGCTTTCATGGCTTCTGCTCTTATTACTAGTGCTTCATCTCCAGTTTTATGCAAATCACTTGTCGACTTACTCAGATAATGCAAAAAAGCATCTCACTTCTACTGTACCATTAATCAACAATAAATCTTCGATACCCTCAAGCACCATCTGACATCCTAACTAGTTCATTTTCAGGAAGATGCTCTACAGAGATCCACCCATATGTCAATGCTTATGCCATTGATGACATCCAGTGCAGCATCAAAATTGCCAATAAAAAGTATCAAGTGTCAGAATTTCATCTTTATATCTGTGGCTGCCCCTTCACCTTGGTGTCTGACCATCATGTTGCACAATGGCTGATTTTAGAAGATCCCAGTAGATGCTTAGCAGATGGGCTCTCCACCTACAGAAATCTAAATAAACCTAATCACAAGCATCTGGCTGCTGATTGCCTGTCCCATCTCCTGCCAGAGCCGGCCTTCCCAGCAAGGCCACCATCATCGCAATCACAGATTGCTCAAATATGACCTTTGAGGAACACAAGACATTACGATGGACATTAAAATGACTCCACAATCTCACAAGGATACTAGTTTATCGATAATGTACAAGGATATGTTTATCGATAAGGAAGTTATGACATTGCATTGTACTGCTGGCTTCTGGTGATCCCTCAGGATCTTTACCAACCTATCACTGAATTGTGTCATGTAGAATAACATCCTACCAATTTGGGCTCACTAAAACTTACAGCCAAGCATGTCAAGCACATTTATTGGGACAGCATAAGATGGTCGTCATCTCAAGACCATCAGTATATATTTAGCTGCTTCCACTACTGCAACAATCCTTCAGCTGCATTGACATTGACTTCCTTAGGTTATTGTCTCTCTCTGTTGATGGTAATAAATGGACAGTCATGGTTACGGATTATTTCTCCCCTTTTTCTTTTACCCAAGCCCTGCCTAGCTGAATTTGCTGCTGAATTTGTCAGGTTCTTCTTTCAGGGTATCATGCTGTACCACAGACCTCTCCTTGACATTCTTAATGTTCACAGGACTCAATTTCTTAGTAACTTTGTGAAAGAAGTATTCTGGATAAGCCAGACCCTCCACTTCTGCACATCTGCTTACCACCCATAGATAAATAGAGCCATGGAAAAACTTAACCAAACTATTGGCACCAGACTGTCAATATTCATCAACTATCAGCAATTCAGTTGGACCAAATCCTATCCTTTATAACTTTTGTGCCTTCTTATCCTTCATGCATTTTTATCTCCTCCATGGTCATCACCCACACAAGGCTTTCCTTGCCCAAACTCAAGAAACCAATATAGACTATGTGACTGCCATTCAACAATGATTAGCTGATGCTCATGACTTTGCTCGCCATTTTATAACTGAGGCTCAAGCAGTCAGCAAAAGATGACATGACCCCACTACCAGAAAGTCACGTACAACCCTGGTGACTTCATCCTTGTATTCAAGCCCACCTACATTGTAGGGCTTGCTGAGAAACTATCTCATTGCTCATATGAGCCATTCATTTTTCTTCACTGCTTGTCCTTAGTTACCTATAAAGTAGAGAAAATCCAACCTAATAAAGGACTGACACAACAGAGATAATGTTAATGTCACCAATATGAAGGGATAATTCCCCCGTACATCACCACAGACCAACTGCCTTCATACAACCACATTGACAAGCCAAATGCATTCCTGGATGAAATGCCTTCAGCTCTAGCAATGTTATCTTACCTAACCTCTGCCATGTTCCATTGCAGCCTCAGAAGCAACCTCTCCACTGCCTACCAAACTCCACTGCAGTCACTGCCAGTTACTGAGCCTATCCTCTGCTGATCCAATAGAATGATTATATGCCCTCACTGCTTCTGAGATTTCTCTTAATATTTTCTTGGAATATATGTATAGACATTCTCTGACAAAAATAGAAAAGAAGCACCGAAGGAAATTGCCCAATCACCCTGAAACTTAACATGCAAAGCACAGGGCTGAATATGTAAATGATTAGAAATCATGGCCAATGACTAAATACTGGCCCGTTACAATGCATGTGAACTGCATATTGAGGAGGTATATCAAGAGCAAAACTCACCTGCAGGGACAATTGTGACAGTGAATTGCTGTTGCATTAGCCTCCATTGACTCTGAGAATGCTTCAACATCGGATTTGTGCACATTACGAGCAGTTGAGCGAGTTTGAACGAGGACATATCATTCAACTGAAAGAGGGTGTTTGATCAAATTGCCTTTTCATCTGGCATTTGGGGACGGAGCGAGATGGCAATTGGATAATGTTGGTACCAGTGGATCGAGGAGGGCACAGTCCAGCGACACACAGTCAGCCAAGGGAGATGACAGAATGTGATGATTGAATAATTATGAGAGCCGCACGAACAGCATTGAATTCGTTGCTCAAAACCATCGATGGCCATGTTGTTGTTGTTCTGCAGGTACAGAAATGACCACCAGGACCATTACCAGTCAACTTGTAGTACGAGGACATACATTTGAGGAAGCCACTCGCTGCCCACCACTGACCACTGAGCATCGTGGTACCAGCTGCAGTAGTGTCTGACTTGATCTACATGGGATAGTGTCCATTAGAGTCATGTTTACTTCAGTGATGAGTCATGGTTTGCATTGAGTACCAATGACCGGTCAGTGTAAGGATCTTTGCTTTACCATGGAATGGCAATGCTGTCAATTGGACGATGGCGAATCGTGATGGCAACAAAATAATAAATCAAATATGCAATGTAAATAAAATATTTAACGATTATGATAAGGAAAGACAATTAATTAAAAATTATTTTGTCAGTGAATGTAAACAAGTACTCTGATTAAATAAGAGATAAAAATATTTAATTTCGTATAAGCTGAAGTGTGTGTGACGATTAGCTGTAGGTTAGGTAAGTTGAGGTTTAACCCCCTCCAGAATGTTTATATTGAAAACTTTTAAAAATTATTATATTACTGTACTTTTAATTTACAAAAAAATCTGTGAAGTCATATGCCTGCTAAGCATGCAAACATTTTTAAGTTTCTGTCGCCCAGTTGTTGCATACTGATGGAATGGTAAATGGCTCGCACAAGAGTGACTGTCTGGGAAGCCATTTCCTACAATGGTAGGACACCCTTGGTAGTCCTCTGTACCACCCTCACGGCACTACAGTATGTTGATGACATTCTATGACCTGTTGTGTTGTTATTCCTGTTGCATCATCCCTTGCCCATTTTTCAACAGGATAATGCCTGGCTACAAATGGTACGGCTCTTCCAGGACTGCCTCTATAATGTCGACACCCTTCCATGATCAGCTGAATCTCCCAACCTCTCACCAATCAATGTTTAGGCCATGATGGGATGCCACCTACTTCCATCCCGGAATGTTGTTGACCTGGTCCGCCAATTGGACACCATCTGGATGCTGTTCTCAGGACACTATCCGTGAACTATATGTGTCTATGCCATGCTGGATAACTGCTTGTATACGAGCTAGATGGGGTGCTACAATGTACTGACTTGTTCCATTCATGTGGTCATAGCTGTTTTATCTGAATAAGTAGTCCAACTGCTCTGGAATTGTAAAGTTTTTCTTTCCTATACATGTACATTGCACATACCAATTGGCATCTCAATTGGATGATTCCTTCTCGATGCTTCCTTTTTTTTTGTCAAAGAGTGTATATTCTGTTTTTATTTGATAAATTTATTACATCTGGTTATTATTATTTTTTGTATAAAGGCAATGAGATGGTTGTCTTAGAGATTATCATAGTGAATTCAGAAAGCACCCTAGCAGAGGATTGGTAATTGATGTTTGTTAATGGGGATGTTTAAGGTCTCTGGGTCGAGGCTGGAAAAGTCACGTGATGTGGATGTGTTACTTCTAAAAACATGGCTAAGATTACCGAAAAACCTCTGTATATTAAAGATTTCTCAACTTTAAATATATTGAATTATCGGCATACAATTAAGGAGGCGTATGGAAATAATGTAGATACGTTATTTCTAGATGAAAGGAATAGAACAAATGTCTCGTTAAATATATTTATTCCTTTCATCTAGAAATAACGTATCTACATTATTTCCATACGCCTCCTTATTTGTATGCCGATAATTCAATATATTTAAAGTTGAGAAATCTTTTATATACAGAGGTTTTTCGGTAATCTTAGCCATGTTTTTAGAAGTAACACATCCACATCACGTGACTTTTCCAGCCTCGACCCAGAGACCTTAAACATCCCCATTGGTTAGAAGATATAATGGATTGGCCAAACCAAATACAAGAGTATTTTAGTCTGAATTGGGCCGAAATGAGATAGGCACAAACTCACTCGTATCCACACAATACAAATAAATATATGTAGTGCAATAAAAATAGGGTTGTGTTTGGGAATCTGTCCTGACCCACCACTTCTCTCAGAAACATTATAAAGGAAGCAGATTTTGATGAATTCCAGCAATATAATGGCAAATTCAACTCTTTGATCCATCACAATTTGTTCTTTTTCACTAGTTTTTCTAAAGGACTGGGCTACTTCTTCACAAATAGTTTGTTATCTATCATGCAGAGGTTTTGCTTCTTCATAATATTTATAATAATGTAATTTTTTTTACAGATCTTGATGCATAACAGATATTTTTAGTTAAGTTCTTTTGTAGTTGCAAACTTTTATCTTAAAAAATTAGTACAAATGCTGGCTTCCATACAAAGTGTTACGATGTCCATTGAGTAATGAAGAAATGAAATACCTGTGGGCTCATTCATGGTTAGATACAAAATTTCTACCCCACCATCATCCTCCAAGATTAATTCAAATGGACATTAATATATTTTTATCATTTTGTTTCCAGGTAATTTAGGAATTACTCAGTATGAAGGTCATCATGAGTATGACCTATTCCCTACTGGAGCTACTGGAGTTCTCTGAATCTATTTAGCAATTTACTTATTTAGTTTTTGCCTTATTCTCCAAAGAAGAATTTTCTGAATAGAATCCCATTTAATCATTAACATTATCTCACCATCCAAATTTGCAGTGCCTATTGAAGAAAGTTTAGGTCAGATCTTGATCCATACAGAATCTTACTATCTAAATGACAATTTCATTATTATTTCTTTATTTGGGAAATGTCTTCCTCTTTCACAAAATATTGACTGTATTTTTGCATATTCAAAGCTTCAAGATGCATAAGCACCTTTGTATCAAACATATGCTAAACCCAAACAGACTCAAACCTTGGGAAGAGAGCTCTTTTCACTCTTTAAAACTAGTGATCATTGATCAGTTGTCCTATTAACTCACTTTGCATTGTTAGTAAGACCATGCTTTGCATGGTGGACTGTACAGAACTATGGAGTTAACTTAGCTGTGGAACTGTGAATTTAAAGAAGTGATATTTGATAGTTTCACACACTAATCAGATTAGAGTATATTTGTTGTGATTTTATTTTTGGAGTGCTAGTCAAGGTTCTGTGTCATGGTGCTCTTGCTGCTTAGCCAACAGTTTCTGACACATCTCTGCCGAAAATATTAATTCATGCTGATATTGTGTTCTTCTTCTATAGGCATTACAAGACAAATAACACTGTGATTAATGGTTGCTACTGCTTGCCATTCTTTCAAAGTAGAATGTACTCTATATTCGGATTTAACAGAGGGGCCACAAAGAGGCAACTGTTTCCCCACCCCCCACACTCACCCCAGGCCCCCATGAGATTGTATGTATACATATTTCATGAAAAGAATAACATTTATACTCTGTCATTCATAAACGAAATTTAAAACACATTATATGTATAAATATGAGGGGTGATCAGAAACTAAGATTACAAGGCCGATATTCCTGGAGTTTCGTCCGTTGTAGAGAAATTAGTAGTGTGCGGCAATTCTAATACATGTGGTTGGCAACTGTGCAGAGTTTCAGCTACCCGCCACCTACAGCGCTAGTGGTAGGTAAACACAAATGGCGACTCGTTTGGAAAACTGGTCTCGTGAAGAAATCCGTGCCATTATTCGATTTCTGTGGGCGAAACATGTAACCGCGACTGAAATTCTCCGGCAGCTGGTAGAGGTTTACGAAGAGACTTCAATGTCTCATCAGCATGTCACAGAATGGTGTTGAAAGTTTGCGGCTGGTAGAGAAAACAGCACCGACGAGGATTGCAGTGGCCGACCCAGCACGTCAACAACAGATTTGAACACAGCTCATGTGGAGGAGCTGATTCAGGACAACAGGAGGATCACGTTACGGCATATGGCGGTAGAATTGGGAATGTCGTTCAGAAGCGTTCGTCACATTGTTCGTGATATTCTGCAGTACCGGAAAATTTGTTCCCGATGGGTTCCACGAAATCTGTCCAACCAACACAAGGAGAATCGCACGGGGGCAAGTCTGCAACTTTTGCAATGGTTCTCTGCGGAAGGGAACAGTTTTCTTCACCACATTGTCACAGGTGACGAAACATGGATCCACCACTACACCCCCAGCAGTAAGCGGTCATCAATGGAGTGGAAACACCCCTCCTCTCCAAAGACAAAGAAGTTTAAGGTGACGCCATCTGCCGGGAAGGTGATGGCCACTGTGTTTTGGGACAGCGGGGGTGTCATACTCATGGAGTTTTTGGAAAGAGGGCACACAGTGACCGCTGACCGATACTGCAAGACCTTGACACGATTGCGCGAAGCAATCAGGAGGAATGGCCAGGACTTCTCACCGAGGGTGTCATCTTTCTTCATGACAGTGCATGACCTCATACAGCCCAGAAGACCACCACGCTGTTGAAGCAGTTTCACTGGGACATCATCGATCACCCTTCCTACAGCCCAGACCTCGCTCCCAGCGACTTTCACCTGTTTCCTCACTTGAAGGAGCACCTAGGAGGCCAATGATTCGCTTCAGACGAGGAGGTGAAATACTTCGTGACAACATGGCTGAACACGCAAGGACAGGATTTTTACCAGGAGGGAATATTCAAACTAATCCCATGAAGCGACAAGTGCCTAAATCAATATGGAGACTATGTTGAAAAATAATCTAATATATGTACTATCAGTCGGCATTATTAGTTGTATGAAATAAAATGTACATGTTACACTGCAGGCTTTGTAACCTTAGTTTCTGATCACCCCTCATAATAGATTAATTAAAATAATCGAAACTGGACCCATTTCATTGTCCTTGGGCTCTTTCTGTCCTTGTCCCCCTTGGGTCCTCGACTCTTAAATCAGTCACTGTGAAGTTGTGGGTTTTATAGATAGTTTTGGCAGAGCAATATATAAGTTTTTGATCAAAGAAACTTGTTTTATTTATTGAAATTTAACTTTTAAGAATATATTGACATAACCTTTATAAATTGAAACTTATCATAACATTTGTTTTCATGGATTGCTAGATCCAGATATTTGTTGGTCATTATACATTATATTCAATAAAGTTATTGATTAATTTAAAATTAAAGAGCTATTACTATAGATGTATTTATAATTTGTTTCAGATTTTTTACATTCATAATGGCAAAGAGATTGGAATTCATCCACAAGAAGAAGAAATAACCTTTGGTTTAATTGATCCTACACATCAACGCCACTCAATACACAATATAACTATCACAATTCTTCCTGTCAACAATTACATTCCTATCTTCCAGCTGAGAGCTCAAATTTTTGTTGAAGAAAGTAAGAAAGTAGTTATAAATAAGGACTTGATTGCTCTCCATGATAGAGATACACCAGCTGATGAAGTGAAAATAATAATAATTCAACAACCTTACTGGGGTTATCTTGAAAATATTAGGCCAAATGAAGGATATGAAACTTTAAACTACGGCAAACCTATCACTGAATTCACTGCAGAAGATCTCACTGAAGATGTGATATATTATGTTCAAAGCATTCATAGGTAAGTAAAATAAAATTCATTATAAAATGATACTTTATCATTTCAAATTTAATATTTGGTGAAGTTGAATCTATTTTCTTTGATAAGGACCCATAAAGAGAGATTACCATTAAATTTAAATATTAAAAATGTATGTTAAAAAGAGTCTTCAGAAGTTGTTTGAACCTTTACTAGGTGAAGAACAGAATGGGTTTTGAAAGGGCAGGTCATGTGTGGATAGACAGTTCGCACTAAAACTTTTAATAGAAAAATGGAAAGAATTTAATCTGGAAACTCTTCTGGCTTTTATTTATTATAAGAAAGTTTTTGATGTGGTAAATATAAATAAATTACTACAAATTTTAATAATACAGGCAATGCACAATTTGTGAACAATCACAATCAAGTTGCAGTTAGAACAGGTCAACAGTTGTCAGAATGGAAACCCCTCAACAGGGGAATCTGTCAAGGATGGAGCCTCTCTCTACTACTTTTTATCAAATATATGAACAAAATTACATCTGAATGGAGGAAGAAACTACATGGGAATTTTAAAATATATAGACAAACCAAATTTGATACAAGATTATTTGCAGATGATCACATGTTACTAACAGTCTGAAGATAATCTATAATGATCAGTTGACGTCCTTCATTTAACAGCAAAGGAATATGACATGGAAATATTTCAGCATTGACCAAAATCATGGCTTTCATCAGAAAAGATCATAAAAGAAATGATCATAAATCAACAAATCTCTAGAACAGCTCTCCACATTTAAATATTTAGACTATAATCTCATTTACTCTGCGGAAGAAGATTTACAACATGAAATAGCAAATTATATTAAAGTAACAGGTATGATAAAAACATATTTAAAATATCACTCATCCAACAACATACTGGGTTTAAAATAAACAAAATTCTATCTAAACCCATTCTTATCTATGGTAGTGAGGCATGGACACTCCGTAGAGCAGATGAAAGAAGGCCAACTGTTGCAGAAATGCATTTCACGAGCAGAACAGCTGGCTATACTCTTTTTGACAGGAAGTAACTTGAAGATATCTTAAAAGAACTCCATGTGGAACCTGTTCTAGATTATATTTGTCTATATAGAATATCCTGGAAAGACTATGTTCTTTGAATGAATAAAAGCAGACTATCGAAGAAGTGTCTTCCTTCTGGCAAAGAAGTGTGAGAAGATCAGCAACATGATGGATTGAGACAGTAACAGATCCAATGAGATCTAATAATGGGTTGGATGATGATGATGACCATTAAATAATTATATTCAAAGCATTAGGGTTTAACCTTTAAAAATTAATACTTTTCGTCAGCACTAAATTTCAGTGTAAATTAAATATTTGTAGAAATCAGAAAGGAATCATTTGCATTTTATTCTTATAAATCAAGATTATCATCAATGTATCAACAATATACACTCAAGGAAAAGGGAACTGAATACCAAGAAAGAGCAAACTGATTCTGACTAAAATAAGTAGTAATGTACAGTATGATGATTTTATTGCATGATTAAAGTTCCAACGTCTCCATGACTATAGTAACTTTTATTAAGATACCAATGGGACTTATAAATAAGATTTATTAAGATAGTTTTCAAAATTAATATTGGATGTGAACCTCACTTGCTCCCAAACCATTATACTGAAAATTTCCTAACTACATTGAATCTTTTGCAATGTGCTTTTCTCTTTCTTGGATGTCTCCTGACCCTCATAATTCTATTATTCATACTGAAACAGAAAATAGCTCTCAGAAACTAATACTATTGACCACCACTCCAGATGACAGGGAATTTTTGTATGGAACCACTGAAAACATTGACTATGATGAATTTGAGTGAGAAGTAAACATTTCAGTGAGATTTGATATCACAGTCTAGCAACCATAAGGAAGAAATTACAAGGATCACAACAATATCTAATCTGTTCGGAAAGTTTTTGGACAATTATTAGATGTGACTTTTTTTTAAACAAGTAATGATGATTTTTGCAGAGAATGAAATTATGAAATCTATTAAATTATTGTAATAGATTCTAATTATTACAAACAACATGCTCAATTTAAAAATTATAATTTTTATATTTCCTGGCCATTTTTTTGGTCATTCTTCAATTTTATGATTATATTGGATAATTGACTCATGAAACAGTTTTAAATACTAAGTGTCCCATATCAAATGAGACAGGTGACAATCCTATTTACAGATAATTAGATTCTTAAGATGGATGAGCCTTTATTAGGGTCTTAAGAATAATAAATGGGAGTAATGATGGAATCACATAATTCTGACAACTTTGCCAACTACAGTATATAATTCATTATCAATGAATTTCTAAAATTGAAATTTCAAAATTGAATTTTTTTTTGCATAACATTTGTTGATGATTTCTTTACCAAAAGAAAGAGAAAAAAGATGATTTATTGAATTTATAAATTTATATTCATGTGTAATTTACATATGAAGTAGAAAATGAAGAAAGAAAATTGTGTCTTTAAGATATTTTAATCATTAAGGAGAAGTGTAAAATTGAAAGAATCAGGAAATTTAAAAATATTAATAGATTATAAATTATTATTCTAGCAAAATAATATAATTCTTATTTTTTAATATCAAAAAACATATCCTTAAAAATTAGATAAAAATTCATAAAAAGTTACATCTGGAATGTGACACTAAATGGAACAGAAACATGGACCGTTCGAACATTGGATAAAGAGAAGTTCCAATCATTTGAAATGTGCTGCTGGCACCGAATGCTGAAAATTGCATGGACGGAGAGAACTTCAAATAAAGAACTTTGAGAAGAATACAAGAAAGAGAAATTTCATATACTGTAGAAAAGTGAAGAAATAGTATGTCAGGTCATCTCCTGAGACACTCTGAATGGTCCACCAACTTGATTGAAGGAATGATGGAGGGAAATCCTGATAGGGGGAGACGAAGAATTGAATGCACGAAGGAAGTGAAATCAGGTCAACCCTACAGGGATATAAAGAAACTAGCAGAGACTTGAAAATTCTTATAGGGACTTGTGCCACCCACCAACCATAGGGTTGAGGAGAGAAGAAGATACTTTTTTAAAGAGCTTTTCATATATGCTCAAATCTAAATGTATTAACTAAATAAACTAAATATTTATTTAAAGTATTCTTTAATGACCAGTATCCATCAATTACATTATGACAGTTTTTAATAGATAAAAGCACACAGTAGTCCACCCAATCATTGGATAGCAATATAAAAGAAGTTTGTAATGAAAATAAAGTAAAAATTATTTATTATAAAGATAACAGTTATTTAAAAAGAAGATTAGGAATATAAATTCTAATGTTTTACATAAAATGGGTATAATTTATGCTTTAAAATGTAGAAATTGTGATGGGATCTATATTAAAAGTACGTGTAGGTCCTTAAAGGAACGTGTTGAAGATCATTTAAGGGCATATAGAGTAAGGAATTTCTGATTGTGTGGACCACTGCTTGTCTATGAACCACAATCTGGACCCTTTAATTGATATTTTGTATGGATCTCATGAGGAAACAGAAAGATTGCTTCTTGAATCATGTTTCATTAATTGGAGTAAATGTTTTAATAAAGAAAGATTTTTAAAGGTTAACGAAATCTCATTCGGCATTTTTAAAAAAATTATGAATAACAATAAAAAATTGAAAGAAAAGCTAAACTTGCTATAAGTCAGGTATTGTTATTTGTTTTCGGTTATTAAATTACTTAAATTGTTTATTTTCATGTTTCAGATTGTGTGTGCTGAATTATTGTTATTAAGTTGTTATTTTATTCTTCACGTTTAGATTGTGAATGTTTTGTTAATCTAAATGTGAAAATAAACAAATATTATGTTATTTTTGTCTTTCACGTGTATGTTTTATTTTATTATTGATGGTTTAGAAAAGAAAAATGGTTTCTTTTCTTTTAATGTATACCTTGAAGAAGTTTCTGGATTAAAGTAATGAAATGTCAGTGTTATTATGGTTTGGTGAATGTGTTGAAGATTTATAATCACATTACATCTTTTCCCTCTAGCTCATTTGGATGTAATTTACAGCCTTTCAAATTTTCAATGAATTCTCATTTTTTACCATTTCTTTCTATGCATGCTGCACTTGCTCACCAAAAAAATTCATCTCACTCACAAATCACTCACTCTCTTTGAAATTTTACAATCTTATCAATGAAAGCATGAGGATTTCAGAAAAAAAAAATGTGAACACTTAAAATGTTTGTTTTAGTCCATCAAAAAATTAATAAAATATTCTTAGTCTACTATTTTTCATGGAAAACCTGGTTTACTAAAAACTGCATTTTCAATGTGAGAAAAAGGTATAAATGTAACTTATATTTTTTTAAATTGAGTCTAGAGTTATATTACATACAGGAATAAAATTTTCATTCTTTCTGCAAAAAAGTATGTATTTTTTTCTGCCATTTTGAGAAAGTGGCTGCTGGATGACTTTTCTTTCAACTTTACCCAAAATCTAAGATTTTTTTTTTTTTTTTTTTTTTGCAATATTTTTTTAAAAAGATAGAAACCACTAGATTTTAATATAATTCTCAGTTTCTTTTTTTATTTAGTCATTTTTTTTCTCCATTGACCTCATGTAGTCCTTCCAGTAGTTTCTTCCAATGTTGACTGGGTTGTCAACAACAGCAAGCAAATGTTAAGATATCCCTTCTAAGAAAGGATGTTTAGTCACTTGTTACATTATTTTTCTGTTTTAAGCTTAATGTTATCCACTAAGGATGACAAAAGAAACAAGCAATTTTACTTTAAAAACAGTTTTGAATGGCAGATGCAAATTTATTTCAGGATGAAAACCTGCTCACTCACTTTTGGAATCGTAAATGAACATTTGTTTCCAATGTGGTACTAAATTTTCAAATGAGAACAGTTAAAAAGCTTTCCATAATACATATGGAAAAAGCCTTTTAATTTTTAATAATTTTTAGCATTTTTTTTTACCATAATTATTAATTTATTTCAATTTTTTTAGAGGTGTTGAGCCAACTTCAGACAGTTTTCTTATTGAATTCACGGATGGAGTCTATAAATCCAGTGAAATTGTCATTCCAATTAACATAATCTCACAGAATGATGAAAAACCTGTGATCTCTTTTAAGAATTTTCAAATAAATGAAGGTGGCATGCAGGTATATATTTATTCTTTTTACTTTAATAATTCAATTTCATGATACCTATCCAGTAGTTCTTAACTACTTATGTCTTTTATGAATTTTATTTAAAAAAAAAAAAGCTTAACATGCACCACAATGTCATGTAATGTGTTGAGCGTGGGTGGCTTGACAGCTGAGCACCGCGACCTCAAAGATCTATTGTGCTATCCCACGGAAATAAGGACAGGCGGAGAGAAAGACTGAGAAAGGATGGTGTGTGAAATGCAGGGGAAATGGGAGAACCCCGGGAAAACCTGCCCAGCGTGGATTGCAACCATCAACGAAACCCACATGAGATCCGAACCTCGGTACTCAGAGGTGAGAGGCCATTGTCATAGCGACATCGCCAACCGCGCGGCCTTGAATTTTATTTAGTTGTAGTTCACATTCTTTCATTTCCATTTCTGCTTGATTATTTATTTGACTGGTTTTATTTTAATCTATATTAACAGTTTCACTTATTACTGCTCTAAGGAATATAAAAATGAAAATCCTAAAAAAAATTAGGATCAATAAAGGAAATGATAGAAACATTGTAAACTTGTAATAAATTATATAAAATAGTTTAACATGTGCACATTATAAATGACAAGAGACGACAAAAAATTTTTTTTTTTTTTGGATTAATGATGGCCCTGTAATACCTGTAGGTGGGACAACTGCTATGGCGGTGGTGGAACCTGGTGGGATGATGGCTGTTTCTGCAGTGGGACATATTAATGGCGCTGAGACAGTGTTTTGGGCATTGGTAAGGTGGTCGTGCTGGTTGTTCTCTGTATCTGTGATGATTACTATAACCGCTGCGCAGTCAATGTGGGCTCCGTATCGTCGCAGAAAGTCCCAGCCCAGGATAACGTCATATGTGTAGTGTTTTACGACGAGAAAGTCAAACGGAATTGCAGAGTTCCCTACTTCTATACGAGCAGTTGTGATGCCTATGATAGGAAGGGGCTGTCCGTTTGCCATTGCAAGGTGTGACGTTGTGTACGGGATCATTGCTTTGTGCATGGATCGGCGGAAAGTTTCCGTGATAATGCTGACTGATGCTCCCGTGTCGAGAAGGGCTATGGCTGCCTTGTTGTCGAATTGAATCCGAATCTTATTGTTTGCTGTGTTTGGCCGATGGAGGGATAGCGGCTGTTCCAGTAGCCTGAGCGGACACCACCGTTCTTAGTTTCCCTGGTTGGCATAAGAGGGGCTGGTTGGTCGGCGACAAAGTTGTAGCATAGAGCTTCGTCAATCGGGAGATTCGTGGAAGCGGCTACTGAAATGGCGGGGACTGGTTGGTCGGGCCCCATGGTTGCTACGAAAGTTCCCGTCAATAGCGCTGGACCTGTCCGGTCTGGTTGCAACGGAAGCAGATGGGCTGATCATTATGCGTACGCCACTCGTTGGTCCGTCGTCGCTGTGAAGTTGTTCTGCGCTGGGCTTGTTGTTTGCTCTGTTCCCTGGTCATGAGGGTTGTGAGGTTTTGTAGAACGGCGGTTAACGTGTCTATCTGTTTCTGCAGGTGATCGGTGTTGCTCGCAATTGGGGGTTGTAGTGGGGCGAGAGTGGCTATGGTTGGCTGGGGGTCTGGGAAAGGGTCTGTTGTGACGCGGCAGGCTCGCTGTTGCTGTACTTGTCGGCATTCCGTGATCATTTCGCTGATGGAGGATACTCGCAGGGCCAATAATGCAGTGTATATATCAGGGGTGACGCCTTTCAGGAGGTAATGGAGGCATTGTTCATCCATCATGTGGGAGTCTACCTTTCCGCAGAGGTGAATAACATCTTTGATGTAAGCCTCGCAGGACTCTTGGGGTAGCTGCACCCGGGTGGAGAGTGTTCGTTCGGCTTCTGTGGCGATGTGGTGGGGTGCCACGAATGTTTCTTTGAATTTTGTGACGAAGGAGTCCCAGGTGAGGATGTTGGTTTCTTCATTATCAAATCAGCGGCGAGCGGTGTGCCAGAGGGCGAAGGGCAGATAAGCCAATTTGTGACCGTCTGTCATCCGTGAAATCGGGCTACACGTTCGAAATCCCGAAGCCAAGCAAGAGGGTCAGTTGCTGCACCGGAGAATGGTGTTGGTTCTTGGTAACGTAAGGCAAGGGAGGTTTTGCTTGTTGGTGTTTGGGCAGGGCCAGTGGCTTGAGTCTGTTCGTTGAGAGCGACGAGGTTATCGACGGAGTCTGGCATGTGGGTCCGTGATTTGGTGGGTCTTTGACAGGGGTTTAGTCTAAGGCAGACACACACACACACACACACACACACACTTTATTTACAATTATTTACAGGTATATATATATATATATAGGACTGGATTCTCAAATGTTCTTGAGTTTTCTTTCTGGTCCGCCACTGGCTTGCTCGAAAGCTCTTTGTGTGGTCCGTCACTTGGAGAGAGAGTTCGTATGTAGCCGATTGGCCTCCCGGTTCAGCCAATCACAAGGCAGCCAATCACAATTGGGAAGGCTTTTCGGCTTTGTATCAATATGAATGCATTTCATAGTTGATTTATGTTTAGTTATCTATTTACAATTTTATCCATAATTGAAATTACAGGTTTAAATATTCGTTTCCAGTAATAATCCAATGTAATCAGATAGATATTCTATAAAAACTGAAGATAATTTTTAAAAGTAGAAATTTATGGTAAACTTTCATTAGCTGTACACTACCTTTTGTTTTTCTCCCTCACAAATATTTCTATTTTTTTCTTGACATATCAGCAACTGGTCAGTATAATTGAGGATCCACTAAGGAGCCCTGACATGATCAGTTATATTTTAAGTAAACTTCTAACCTGTTATGTAGGTATGTACAAATGGCATAAAATGTGTGTGGGCAGCTATTATGTTTGAAAATTGTGTGCAAATGATGAATGGAATCAGGTGATGATGTCATCATCATGCAGAGAAGACAACATTTTCCTTTTCCACTTTACACAAACAAGAATTTATATAAAGTGACAAAATAAAAGTTTAATTCAGAATTAAAGAAACAAAGAATCTTACAAATTTGTTTTCCAAATCTTTAAGTAGATAAATTTGTTTGATAGATAAGGTGTGGTTATAAAATTAGATGAAGCAGTTGCTAAAAATACTTCTTCTTAAAACTACTGCTCCAGTCAAAATATGCCAGCAGACCTTTACATGAAAAACTGACTTATTAAAATTATCTTGCAAAAAAAAAGGCAGATTTTGTAATGTGTATGGTAGCCTAGTTCATAATAAAGCTTTATTTCATAGAGGATAGGTAAATATAAAAATTAATATATTAGAAGTTTATATGAAATTGTAGGTTCTTTTAGTTATTAATTTTATTTTAAAATTTCTTTAATGGAAGAAAAGTAAATTAACTACAATATAAATAAACCATATTTACATTAAGTCTAATTTTACCTGCAATTAAGTAAATTGCCTTGACTTATGACAAAATTTCATAGTTCAATTATATTAAGAAATTTTGAATTACTTACTCTTTAGTATATAGGATGTATAGTTTAGACATCTTCTATACATTTCAGCTTAGATATTTTATGGACATAGGTTTTTAGATATAGATATATTTAGTAGATATCTAGTATATTTTCTGTGTTGTTACTTCATGGTAGATGAAAGTTAAAATGATGATAGTAGAGCTTTACAGGAAAACTTAATGTAAACTTTAACAAATCTTTATAGCAACAAATATTTCAGGAGTTTTTTTTAGTTTGGGGAAAACGTAGGTGAGCAGTAAATTACTCCTTATGACAGTAGATGAAGATTCGTACATAAAAGAGGCACTTTTTGTATGCCCATTGTAATGTTGTTTTGTTCTGAAACAGCGTATTACTTCACATCAAACTATAGCAAAATTGCATCATTCAAAATTAAATCATTTTGCATATATATTTAGAATTTACAATTAACTGTGCAGTGGCCAGCAAACTGAATCACAATAATGATAGATGAGTCACTTCTTATAGTAGTTCATTCAATGGGAAATCCTTTCTTTCTGATCATCTGTAAATACATGCAATATAGTATTCTGTTGACTTTTGCTTTAAATTAGTAAAACTTTGAAGGAACTACTTTCCATATTGAACTGCAATTGCAGATGTAGTAAGTTGCTTGGGATCATATGATTTCATGGGGTAATGAGATCAAAGATGAGCCTCATTAATTAAACAAATTGTTTAAGACTATATTGAGGTTTACACTTTGTATAATCAAATTTTGTGTGTCTTCTTTTTATGTATCCATGTATACTTCTGAAATCATGTCACTTTAATCATTTTTCACTATGCCATTTTTATATTCTCAGTGAATAAATTGCATGCGTTTCATGAGGTAATAAATACAGATATTTTAGCATTTAGGGATTATTACACTATTATTTATTTAGCAATATTACTGCATTTTAATTTTGACCATTTTGCTTGTAGTTAATTGACAGAGACATCCTAGAAGTTACTGATGCTGATATTCCAGAGGATAATATAGTCTTATCTATAAGAGAGCCTCCAAAACATGGTCTGTTGTTTCAAATATATGCAGATGAATTTGGTTTCCTTCTCGAGAGACCATTTGAAGAATTGCCTTATGATAGTTTTGGAGAAGATATATTTTATCGACATGATGATTCAGAAACAGTCCAAGATCATTTTGAAGTGTTAGCTGCAGATGGAGAACATGTTATTTCACAACTAATTAATATTACTATTGTTCCTGTTAATGATGAAGAACCAGTAGTGATCTACAATAGAGGCCTTAAAAATGTAACCTTTGGAGGATTTAGCCTTATTTCAAGTGATATTTTACAAGCAAAAGACTTTGATAATGATGATAGTGAAATTATTTTTGAAATTGTAACATTACCAAAATTTGGTGATTTAGAAATAAAAACAGCAGTGGCATCTGATGAACCTATATGGATTGTTTTTCCCAGTCATAAGCCTTTTTCACAGGAGGATATTGCAAACAATATTGTAAGGTAGAGTTTTCTAAATCTCACTTTTTTTTACATTTGTGTCTGAAAAATAATTAGCAACTAAGAATAAAACTTAATGAATAAAAAAAAAAATTAATGTAATGATATTGAAGATCTGTTACTTAGATTTTGCAAAACAGTATGCATTCACTATAAAATACTTTAAAAAAGGTTCTAGTGGTCTTCATTATGTCTAAAGAAATGATTGACAAAAACAAGAAACACCATGGTAATGATCAATGTTAATTTATCTTTTTGTTAACTATGAAAAAATCTATGGTAATGGATTTGTCTAATTAACAATATTGGAAACTATGGTAATGGCGATTGTAACATTCTACCAAAGAATATCTATAATTAAAGTTAAATTGCACTGTCCTATCTCCACATTTTTAAATTATAATTCTCTAATTCTCTCATAATTCTGTATTAAAACCCATTCAGTGTATATATAATAATAATATTTATTAAGCATGTGAAGTCTTACTATAACACTTGAACATTTTTGTTGTCTGTTTGCATTACATTAAAATTACTGGTTGGAATTCCATCAAACTTGGTACATAGCTTATTTTTGATCCAATTTAAAACATAGGCCTATTTGTTTTAGTCTCCAAACCTTCCCATTCCTTAAAACGGACCCCCAAATCCCATGCTTAAATGGCTAGACAGATTTCTTTAAAATTTGTTACTTATGGTCTAACATGATTAGTTTGGTTTCCCCCTTTCCCTGTTGTCAAAATGGGCAAACCCATGCTCAGTCAAATTGAGCATACACCTAGTAATAATAATAATAATAATAATAATAATAAAAGTAATAAACAGTAATTTAACTATTCTAAAATAGAACAAATTCAATGTGATGATAATTTTTTTGAAAATTTTGATTGCCAGCAACAAAATCAATCAAAACAGGATAGTGGTTATTGATTTGAGAATGATATATTTGAGAATAAATCGAGGGTCTCAAGCCAAAAGGTTCTATGTGCGTTTTGCTTAATTTTTGTCCCTACAACTTTCCGGAACAGAGTAAGCTGAAAGAAGTAAAAGAAGTAAAAATTGAACCTTTTGGAACAATCAGCTGACAGGCTAGAACTAGTTTTTCAACAAAACCTTCTGGCACACGACAGAAGTCGCCAAAATAAACCGTTTAGCACACAGAACTAAAATTTATCAAAAGTGCACATAGAACCTTTTGGCATGGGACCCTCGAAATATCATTTAATATTTAAAAATCATTCAAATAAAATATATTTGAGAATGATAAATTTTATTATTGCTAGTTTTAATTGATAATAATGAATTAGTCACATTGTAATTACTGATGTATGATTTTAACATTGTATTGTACTGGTAACTGTGGATCATTAATTCAGGAACAAAGAATTGCCATTGTTTATGCTACACCTACTGTTTTCCAATGAAATGGCATCAGAATGTATGTATACTGTTGACTCTTCATGAAACATCCAATGATAAAACATCCACTAGTGTTCACACAGAGCATCTCATAGTTTATTACCTTTTAGAGCTCATCACCATCAGGAAATTAACAGGCTTGGGTAGATGAACGGAAACAAGTTATGCTCTCTGATAAGTTACATTTCTATATCATTAAGCATACAGAAATGTAAAGCTTCCTCAAAAGCCAAGGGAGGATCTAGGATACACTCACTGCCACAAGAATTTAGCTCACCCAGAAGCAGCAGTCGAAATGGAATGACACTTGGCATAGGCAATGAGACTGATGATGCAAATAACTGATTACAATATCAGAGCAAATGGGCATTGTATGCTATCCTCATTTTCACTAGAAAGACTAGTCGACGTGAACCCTACAGATTTTAACCTCTGAAAATGGCCAAGAGTTAAATTCAGGCCTTCTAAGTTAAAGGTGGAGAAAAACAATAAAACATTCCCTTCTACTAAGGGATAGTATTGAAAAGGTGTGGAAGCACCAAGGCCATGACCTTGACTAATCACTTCCCAATTGATCTATGAGGACCCTTTGAAACCTACCTCAAGTATTTGATCATTTGGTATAAATGGGAACCTGGTTATCCTGTGTTAATTGTATAGAAGAGACATTTTTTTGATCTTTGGCTAGATAACACCACAAACACTGAGCAGCAACCCAGAGCCATAAGTGAAAATCAGACTTAATTCTATCCTGAGGAAAATCCTGCCATAGCTGTTGCAACTGCCATTCCAAATCGCTCATACCTATAGATGCCATCTCAGCTGGTCACAAACAAGTTCAATGAGTAATAAATACAGAGACCTGGCTGGCCAAGGAAGGGTGTCAACAGCACGGAGACAGTCCAGGGAAACTCATGCTGTATGGGGGCGGGCATTATCTTGTTGGAAAATGGACCACTGTAGCTGCTCTATGAAGGAAGCACATGAGGCCACAGATTCTCCTGAATGTTCCACTGCACTAGTGTGTTCCTCTGATTACTACCAGAGGAGACCAACAATTATAGTAGATGGTTCCTTACACCATGATGCCTCCAGGCTGGTGGTGTGCCACTCACAATTAAGTCTGGATTTGCCTACTGCCCAGTGCTTCTCCATACTTGATTACTGTGGTAATCTGTGTCCAGACAAACCCTGTATTCATGACTAAACACGATTAGTTGCCAGTCCACATGCTAACCACTTGTTAACCTCTGCAAATGAAGCTGCTGATGGAGGGGTATTAATGGCAGTGTAAGGGATGTCGAGAATGCAAGTCTCATTCTGCAGGTTGCCGCGCAATCATGCAGATAGACACAGGGTTTTCTAGTGATGCTGCTACATGTTTCTGGAAGATGGAGGAGAACACCCTTGGATCAGTTCGCTCCTGTAGGACAATGACACGATTGTCTCTTCTGGTAGTCTGCCTAGGTCTCTCAGTGCCTTTCCTGTGCATACGTGTTCCCTCATGTCTCCTCTGCTCACAACACTGCTCAGTACAGTCGAACTGTGCAGATGGTGATCAATTTGATGGAACGACCAGCCTGCTTGCCACAGTCCAACGATACAACCTCTCTCAAACTCTGAACAGTTCGATGTTGTTCAGAACTGCATTGAATGTGTTGTTGAGACATGTTGAAGGGGGGGGGGGGAGATCTTCATTGGAACCACAGGAAGAAGTGCTATTACCTGTGTGTCTGAACATAAAAGATATTGCCAGGTCTGCCAACCACAAAAGTCGGCTGTTGCTGATCATAAACTCTTGGAAGATGGCCATGTCATTCAATTTGATGATGTTGAGATCCTATCCAAAACTTCAAGTTTCCACACCTGTTTACAAATGGAAACAATCGAAATTTACAAACATCGTAATAATTTTAATAGAAAAGAAGAAAAACAAAAACTAAAGAATACCTGGATTCCTGTTTTGAAAACTTTCTGCAGGCCATATAATTATTCTCCCATTTCTAAGGCTCATACGAGTGAAAACACTTCTTCTGTTCTTCAACATCATTGCTATGGTAATGCTTCAAACACCATTATGTCAGCCTTGGCAGCAATGTACCGTATGCCACATTGCATCAATTGTATCCACCAATCAGAGACTGCTTCTACAGATATAAATCACGATCCATCTGGGAAATACAACACCTGTAGAATTGAGAAGGGGAGGATCAATACATTGGGTTGCCTCTCTACCTAGAAAATACCCACCACAGTCATGGACAAAACGTCGGGACAATTTAGACAACAATACATGACCTTCAATCCTGAAACCCACCATTTACATGCATTTGGTCATGAAAGCCTACATTCCAATTTGGGCACATATCTGTTTAGATATAGAATGCACAATCTCCACAAACTCTTTTAACTTTAAGGGATTAAAGGTTAAACAAGAAGGAAGATGATATTTCTTCAATGTAGACAATTGTGTCTCCTGATTTGTCCATTTACATTGAAGATTTTCTCCTCAGATCGGGGATTTGATTTTGTAACTTTTGGCTGTTTGATAAAGGATAGGAGGCAATTCACAGCACTGTAGATTTCAAAATGTGTATGAAGTTGATCTTGTTTTGGTAAAATTGAGTAAAAGTTTTCCCTGTATATTCACATAGTTAATTAACTTATTAAGAGTAGTTTTGCTTTTATTTTCTTAATTTTGTTTGTGTGATATGCAGGTACCACCATCGAGGAGATCCTGAGAGTAAAGCAAAGGATAAATTCAGATTTCATGTGTCTGATGGACAACACATTTCTAAAAAAGAAACATTTGAAATTGAAATCTTGAATGCATTAAAATCAGAGTTCTATATCCACATTACAAATTTTGAGGTAACCCATTTTAATAAAATCAATAATATAATGCTGAGATTAAAAATATTACAATAGCAGTAAGATAAAAATAATAACTGTTTCATAAAAAAACAAAAAAAAAAAAAGCAAAAAAACACCCCCCCCCAAAAAAAAACAAAAACAAAAAAAAAACAACAAATCTATTAAAGAAGATTTATCTAGATGAAAGAATAAACAGTTTTGTTTCCTCTTCAACAGCTGACTGACTGGAGTCCTTCATGAGGCTCTTACAGAGAAGTTTGCAAATGGGAATTAGTATCTGATTCTTTATAAAAGCATTAAAATGCCAAGATGAGAATTATACCATTCATTCATTTCATGAACTCATGAGACCCTATGTTCTTCCTCTTACAGGCTGTCTGTTTTGAAGATTGTGTGCATCAGATGTCATGACTTGTTCATACAGATTATAAATGGTGAAACAGTACAACTAACATTTGCCACATTTTCTCATTTTTTTTTTTTTGGTTACAAAGGACCTCTACTGCCCTCACTGTAGAGAGTTTTAACAATTTTTGTTTTTCCAGTTTTGTATGGATGCATTTATGAAATATGACTTTTGTAAATGATTTGCAGCTGATTTTGCTATTTGTTGGAGTATGTTGATGCTAAAGTGCATTTGAAGGGAATACAGCACACTCATCATCAATTCCAGTCTAAAGAGGCTGGAGCAAAATGTACATAAGTCCTGAAGAATTAAAGTTTCAGGAAACAAGAAAACAATTTTTCTTTTTAACAAATGAATTCATGAATAAAACATTTTAGGAACTGTCTAAATTAAAGAAATTTATAGAAATGTGAGTACCTTTTTTTTAATATAGTGATAAGAGAAAAATAACAAGCAGGACTTGTACACTTCTAGAACTAAAGGCACAAAGTCCACAAGTACAAAAATGCAAGTTTTAAAAAATAGGTTGTAATAGAGTTTATCACATTATTGGCACATTCTCTGCTCAGTAATATTAATTAAAATGCTTTTCTAATATTTTTGTTTTTATTATATTTATTTTGTTGTCTTTATTATTAATATTTCTATTATTTTCACTACTAGAGTTTTTAATAATTTTGTTACTTTATTAATAGATATATTATTAGAACAATAATAAGCAGTATCTTTTAAAAAAGTGTGGACTTGTTATTTACTTTGAATTTTTTGCATTTCAAAGTATTATTACTGCACAAAAATAAATAGTTAAAGTATCCCACTCAGGCTTTGTGGTCCTTGGGGGTGCAGGAAGTACCGGCATTTCCTGACCAGTAGGACTAAGTTGATGTCAGCCTTTAACCCCAGGGAAAGAAACCTGGTATCCATTCAATAGAGTGACCCAACTGGAGGAGAATTCAATGTAGAAAAATCCCTGACCTCTGCCAGGATTAGGGATTTTTCTACATTGAATTCTCCTCCAGTTGGGTCACTCTATTGAATTCCCCAAGGCTGCAGTCAAGTGTCTTACCACTTGGCCACTGGGACCTATAAAATAAATACTGTAAATAGAAAAATAGACATAAAACCAAAACTAACATATTAAAGCTACATTGTTACTTTTGTGGCTTAGAGTTCAATAATTTTACCAAAAAATACAAATATTATTTTTACATTATATTAATTGTTAACTTTATACATACGTTAAAGTTTAGCATATATTAATTGTTATTAAACAATAAACCATCCAGAAGCAAAACTTGATATATTGTAAGTTTTTAATATCAAACAGTTGTAATAATACTCAAGTACTGTTTTAATTACTTAACGAATTTCTTTCCCATCAAAACAATGTCAAGGAATCAAATTCATTAAAATTATATTTTTAAAGAACTTTCTGCAGTGTTTTTTTTTTAGTTTAAATAGTTATTTGTTGCTTGTTTTTGGTTATAAATGTCTGCTAACTTTTGTTGACTTGGTTACTCCTGTGTTAGCTGACCCTAAAGCTGCCTTCTGATTAGTTCAAGAGAGGCTTGTGCACTTGCACTAGATCTTGGGAGATTTTGCTACTCTCAGAACACGGAACTGTAAATGATTTTATAACAAATTAATAACACATTTGGATTTCTCGCCTTGGAAAGCCTTAGAATATGTAATTTTTTTTCTTTCTTTTTTATTTATTTTATTAAAAAGTGAACTTGTATACATTTTGCACTAGTTTGTCATCTATTTCAATGATGATGTAGTGATTCTTGATTAATTTGATAGTAAATTTTAATTATTAATACTCTGGTCATGAAAAACCAGAGCATTAGTAATCTCAAAATCACTGAACTACAATTAAAGATCTGTCAAGATATCATTTATCGGCTGAGGCTCACCTATCAGTCATTCCACCACCCTCTTACCTCACATAAGGACATACTTTCTGCAGAGCACTCTGAGAAGATCTAATGCATGTAAGAAGATCTGATCACAGATACTCATATTGAACATTTATCTTTCTAATGTTAGTAATGTTATTGCAGATATTCTAATGAATTGTACATTGTACAATTCATTGTACCTCTTCTCTGATGGTTGAAGCATGAGTCATGAGTTCTTGTTGAACAGTGTTCCATAACAGATTTTGTTAAACGATGTAGCCTCTCAGAATGATTACTAACACCACTTACTTTTATTATTAGTTTTCTGTGATCGTCCATCTCTGTTCTCTTAGATTGTTTTGTATAAATTATAGGCCACAGCAGTTAGGACAGAACTGCTTATTGACAACTCTACAAGTCTGATCACACAGAGCATCTTGATCTCCATTTTTTTTAGTTAGGCTGCTATTCACGTATGAGCTTCTATCTCTGTTGTTGCTTTAATCAAAGTCTTAAATGTCAATAGAAGCTTCTTATATAAGGCTTGCATGTGGATATTGGCTTTTAATTGCATGAAACATATCTTTATAGGCATAGGGAGGATCTGATGTTGTCAAAGAAGGTGCATCTTCACATCATGATAAAAAGTTGTTTCCATATTTTACCTAATTAGTTACCTCTAAAAATCTTGTGATGAGCCAAGAATCCCTAGATATATGTGTGGTAATGCTTTGAAATGGTGTTTTTGTTTTATCTTGGACACTGCAATCTGTGCATTGGAATGGAAAGTTTATTTCGTCTATTCATCTTTTCACCATTTCCGTTTGTGATATGCAACTTTATCATTTTCAGAGTAACTGGTCAACAAAATGATATTTGTATCTTTAGCGTTGCAAAACATTTGTAATGCAAACAATTTAATTCCACATTATCAGTGAAGTTTCTATCTATTGGTTCTGACCCATTCGACACCTAAGAAAGATTTAGAAATCCAGAGATTTTTCTGATTATATATGATCTGGAGCAATTTTATCTAGAAAAGAAAAAGCCATAATAGACATTTTGATTTTCACACAAAAACAATTTATTTACTTGTTTATCTTTGATCATTGAAGAATAGCCAATTTTATCAGCCAAGATGAGATCTCTGCTTATTAAACAAAGTTGTAAGATTAATAAAAATGAAATGTTCAATCAGAAAAAAATATTTCCAAAACAACCTAAGAATTATTCCAATCAGGTTAGATTCAGTTGTAAATAAAACTTTTCATATTTAAAAGAAACCTCACATAGTTTGGTCCTGAAGGAGGAGTGAGACATGATACTGTAGGTCCTTTTTATGAGGGATTTCCTCACTCCGGGGTGAGATATTATCTCGATATTTCGGCCCCGTGCCTCGGGCCTTCTTCGGGAGATGTTTTAGAAGTTAATCTAAACTTCTAAGTTAATCTAAACGAGGCGTTCGCCTCGGAATCAACAACATGAGCAACTCGTCCGAGGAACCAACAACAGAAGTCGTTCGTTATGCGCTCTCCTTCATGTGATTAACTTCTAAAACATCTCCCGAAGAAGGCCCGAGGCACGGGGCTGAAATATCGAGATAATATCTCACCCCGGAGTGAGGAAATCCCTCAAAAAAAGGACCTACAGAAACCTCACATTTTTTTCAAATAGGAACTTATTCTGTTTCACATGGAAAATAGTTTAAAATACAATGGTTTGTTCACATAACAAAAATAATAAAATTAATAAAAAATAATGAAATTAAAGATTTGGATAAAAGTGATTATTACTTTATAGATTTCCTCTGGCAGCACTGTTATGCTTAATAGTAACATCATACAAGCACGAGACAATAGTAATCAACCAGATGAAATTGTGTTTCTTATTACCAAAAAGCCAAGTTTTGGAGATGTGATTTTGATTTCCAAACCTGAGTATTCCATTTCAAATTTTTTATATACTGACATCTTAGGAGGACAGGTAAGTGACAAATATATTTATTTGTTAATATATTAAAAATTAAAATTTTGAATCTTCCATAAAAATCCACATATGTTTGAATAGTTTAATAACTTAATAAAGAGTGTTATCTCAAACTGTTTTGATTTTGCACAAGAAATATTTTCAAGGTGTAATAACAAGAAATCCACATGTAATCTTAAGTGCAAGTTCATCTCTTATGACTCTTTGAGAATGGTCTCGCAGGGAAATCAAAACTGTCAGTGATAACATCTTTAATTTTATTTGTAATTATTTTTTTAACCCACCAAATTTTTTAATTCTTTCCCTTTTCAAATTTGTTTATCATTATCATAATGATCGTTACTCATTAATCTTTCCTGATCAAAATCTAAAGATTACAATAAAATAATGACCTAATTCTAAGACTCATAAGAGTAAATTTAGTAGTTATTACTTTTTTTTTTTTTACTTAAATGGCTGTTTAGAAAACTGATTGAAATGATTTTCCAGCTTTTTCTACAATTTTATAAGTTAGTTATCTCTGAGTTGGGCCACATGATTGGTATGTCAAGAAGACATTAGCCTCTTACCTCTAAGTATGTAGGTTCAGTTCTCATACGAGTTTCTTGGTGGACATTACACACTGGATAGGTTTCTTGAAGATCTCCTGTTTCTTCTGCCATTCTTTCTTCACTCTACTACTATTCTTTCTTCATTATTCTCATCATCTGTCCTCCTTTCTAAGGGATAACGTGGTGTTCCGCTTTCCTGCCACCCCCACATCACAAATCTAATCTATTCTATCTCTTGACTTGTTACTCTTCTTATATCCTTAACTAAGAAGGCTTAATCTTTTCTAATGTAAATTGGTGAAAAAATCCAGGATTGTCAACAGCCCACACCTTACAATATACGATAAAATCTTGAAATGAATTTTTATATTTAAAAAGTTTCTATATTCATTACATAACTATTATCTAGCAAAATCTTCAAACAGGTAAATGGAAAATATTTTAAATAATGACATTTGAATAAACTGTGAAATCTTTCAGATTTCTTAGCAATAAGAATCTTTTCATAATCAGCAGTTCTGTGAAATGTTGTGATTATTATATATAAAGCCAAGCATCTGTTTGACAATTTCAGCAGCTGACTATGGCATCTCTCAAGCAGGAGAATTGAGAACTGTTTATTAACAGTCAATAAGTGGATTGACTGTTAGTCAATTTATGTCTATAACATCACATAATAATGGAAGGTATGCATCAAATTATTATTGTGATGATTTCAAAAGTATAGTTTGTATCTACCAAATTCTTTCTTACATTACTTCAGGAGATACAGAGATAGACAAAGTAATGGAAATACTTGACATTTGTACAAATATCTTTATTAAAATGGAGTTGATCCATCTTGAGTATTCTGAACAGTAGCAATTCGATGCATTCAGGCCTTGCATATAAGATAACAGGTTTTTTTTTATCATTTCTTTTATAAAATCTCTGCCAAGTCTGAGAGTGATGGAAATGGCGGAAATCCTATTCTCACCTGCTGCTCAAGATGTTCCCGTTCGGGCTTTGATACTGTCAAAGTAATTGGAGTGGGGACATCAGGGTAGTTGTTTTACTTCGTCCTTATGTTCTTGACACCAATATGTGATTCACTTTGTATCAAGAATGAGAGCGTTATCTGCCTGAAAATGGACATGCATCATGGAATATTATCTGCACAGCTGCATGCACTTGGTCCTACAGAACTTTAGATATATTGCAGTTATTACATGATCCTTCAGAATGACTAAAGATTCTAAAAAGTGCTATGATACAGCAGCCCATGACATCAATGATCCACCTCTATGCATTACAGTCGAAACCAAGCAATCAGGATGGTATGCTTTTGCAAGCCATCTCCCTATATAAACTTCTCCCTGTGGTGAGGAACAAACTGAAAGACAATTCATCAGGCCAAATGATATATTGCCAGTCTTATGTTGAAAGATGAAAAAGAGGACTTAAAAAATTAGGGGAGACTGGGGTTAGTTGGCATAAGGAGCTAGTTGGCACACAGCTTCTATTTCCTGCCACCGTGTAGCTAGAGCGCTGACATCTTGATAGTGGGAAGTGTATGTAAAGAAGCATCATCCACTGTGACTTTAGTTTGCTTGGAAGTGTCACGAGGAACGACCCCTGTTTTATCGTTTTTCTGACTGATGAGTAAATTTTTTCATCGTAAATTTTTTTGTTCTGATGAACATGTAGATCGAATTGAGGTACTGCTGATGGCGGTTTTCGAAAGAGTGGATAACTGTGGTTGCATGCTTATATCATAATCTTTTGTTTCTGATGTTTGGGATTGTGTGGTATACATCTTGTTTTGGAAATCCCTGTGGGGCTAGTTGGCATAGTTAGGTAGGGGTCAGTTGGCATAGCTATGACAAATGGTAAAAAAGGGGAAAAACTGGAGATGGTCAGATGAGGAAGACTCAATTTGGTTCGACCAAACTAAACTTCTGCGAAAATTGAACCCACCTGTTCAAATTAGCGAGCGCCCTACTCCTACATTTGTGTTTGATATCAAACAGTAACTATAGGTAGCTAAGAATTCATTGTTTGTTCATACATTTAATTTAATTTATCGTAGAGTTGTTTTTTGTTCAAGTATTATTAAAATAAAATTTTTGATAAAATAAAATGTTTTTTCTCGAAAAACTGTGTTCTGCTCAAGTACCCCTATCCATATTACGTTATGCCAACTCACCCCTAGGGGTATGCCAACTAACACCGCACCCGGGGTTGGAAGCTTTTAGGAAAAGTGTTTTTAGGGTTACCTAAACATGGATTTAATTAATGGTCCTACATAATTTTGTAGTCAAAAAGTTAAGTTATCCGCCGCATTCACCAGAATCCCTCTAAGTATTGCACAAAAAAATAGAAAAATCTAAAACCAAAATCTATGCCAACTAGCCTAAGTCTCCCCTATAGATTAAAAAAGAGGTTAAAAAGAAAGATTAAAAAGAGGAACGACAGTGGTTCCTCTACAAGAGGTAAGTGAGAAGTCTTTCATTAGGGAAATAAAAAAGTAAAACCAAAAATTTGAAGAGGAATTTACCTCTAATTCTTTGTCAGCGTTTTAAGAATTCTGAGCATAACAAGGATAACCAAAAGTAACCATCAAGTTTTCTGATAAATAAGCTTATGTGAATTCAGTTAAATCAATCATTGGATCCTGTCTTTTGAATGAAAATTAAAAATTCATAAAGAAAGCTTTCACTTCAATTCATCTTAGATGTTAATCTTGAGGTTCAAGAATGTTTTTATGAAGCATCACAATAAACAGATGAACAAAATAAAGAAAGAAATAATGTATAAGAAAAACAGTCACTCAAGTTTCTCACTCACACCTGAATAGTAAATTCTTGGGACATATTAATACTTATATTCTTTGAATTCAAGGTCTGAGCTTATGCCTCGGAAAGTTTCAAAAGAAAAATATTGGAAGGCTTATGGCTTGGTAAGGTGTTTTTCTGAGGTATCTCGTATGAAAAATTGTTTTCAATTTCATTTTCTAATTTTGTTTTCTTAGAAATATCTTCTTTAAATGCTGAATGCTTTATGATGTATGACTTATTAGATATATAAATTAATTTTACATTGGAAAGCAAATCACCATTTTTTTATTCTATTACTTACAGGTTCAGTACAGACATAAAAGTCAAAAGTCTGTTATTGGAAGAGATATGGAAGATAGTTTTGATTTTATAGTTACCAATGGTCTAATAGAAAAAAATGGCACTCTAAGGATTAAAATAAGATCATTGGAAAATCATCCACCAATTCTTGAGGTGCTTAATCCTTTAATAACTTCTACAGAAGTCACTATTATTACTTCAATGAACCTTCATGCTGTTGACAAAGATTCTCCCAGTATCTTTTACCAAATTGTGAAAGCTCCCAAGTATGGCTTTCTGTTCAAAATACAAGACAATTTAAAAATAAATTATTTCACTCAAAAGGATATTAATAATGAATTAATAACATATCATAGATTTCAGCTTACTGAAAGTGATGAAGATTACTTCTTATTCACCGTGAATGATGGAATTGGAAATGGATATTTCATTAATGGAACATTTTTACAAGAACCAGTAAAGTAATTTTGCTTTTTTTTTTCATTTTCTAAAAACATATTACAAATTTTAGTATTCATTTTTATAGGTGATTTTTTTTTTTATTTCTTTGTGATTTTTTTTAGCTGCTACAATTTGATGATGAAAGTGTTCACTGTAAATTGAAATTGCAACCACAAAGGAAGATTGGAAGTGTATGTGTAAATGATTAAAACATAGGACTGATGTGACTGAGTTTGCTTCTACATTTGGAAACTCTTCTGCCACAACATTACAACTGTGATTTATTTTCTTGTAAAATGAATCTTGCAGATTTGAACTTCTAACTTGGAAAATCCAAAGTCTGTGTCCAGAAAAATTTGCTAATGGTTTATGAAATGACCTCATGCCTTGCTAATGAAGTCACTGTTATATTTTTCCACTTTTATTGAATTACAGTTCATTTTTAAGGATGGAGACTAATACATTAAAAAGTTAGTGTGAAAACATTTTGCCGCTTTGAAATTAATAATTCAAAGTTTAATGCTTAAAACAGATTTTAATTCATGATTCCATTAATAAAAAAGAAAAAGAAACAAATAAAACAGAAGTATCTATAATATTTCAAAGAATCTTTGTTGATATGATTCCATTGCTCATGGAATATTATACTTTTATTATGGCCATTTTTTGTTTAGTTTCAAAAATGGAAGAAATGGAGTCCTTTTCTTTGAAAGAGCCTTGATAGAGTTTTTGTTTCCTTGAATTGGCCTACTCACTATTAAGCATGTACAAGGTCTTGCACAAGAATCAGTGCTTAGTTGCACGCTGTTTAATATGATGATAAACGATGTGCTTTATGCTGTAAGAGAAGTGCCGGGAATCAAGGCACTATTATATGCGGACGATTTACTTATATGGGCAACCAGTGGAAGTATCCTGGTTGCCCTTAAAAAAATCATTAAAAAAATTAGAGCTTTGGGCAAGACAAAATTCGATGACCGTAAACCCCTTAAAAACCACTTTCCAACTTTTCACGCTTTCCACTAAAATACCCCATATATCACTATTGTATAAAAATGATATACTGAAAGAAAGTAACCTCTCCGAATATCTGGGTGTTGTGCTCGATCGACGTCTAACATGGAATCCTCATATCAAACTATGTGCGGAAAAAGCTGCTAAAAGAACAAATATATTAAAACGATTGATGGCCTCAACATGGGGAGCCAGACAAGATGTCCTATTAACCACCTATAAGACATATATTAGACCTGTTCTAGATTATGGGAGTGAAGTAACTATTACGAGTAACTCTACTACCCACAATAAATTGGATATTGTACAGAATACAGCTTTAAGAATAATAACAGGAGCACCTAAATCCACACCCATTGCTGCAATGGAAGCACAGACTTTGATAAGTCCAATGGAAAGTCATCGAGAAAAAATAGCCCTTCGGTTTTGGCAGAGGCATAGAAGAGTGTATAATAATCAATGGAAAAATTACAGGCCAGCTACAATCCGACACAAATTACCCCAATCACTCTTTATGAAAGAATTGCTCAAAAGTATGGAATAGTTTTGGGAGAAGCAACGCCGCTAACAAACTACCATGAGTTCTTCCATAATCTACCAAATGCTAAATATAATCTAAAGAACCATAGCCAGCCTAAATATGCATCCCTAGACATTGAACTTAAACAAGCAGCCCTACAGACAATTGATGAAGAGTACCCACTACAAGAATGGCTACATATTTATACAGATGGCTCCTCTTTACCTGAAACTGGAGCAACAGGTGCTGCCTTTTATAGTCACCTTTTTGAAGGATATCTAGCTGTAGGAGCCCCTCAAAGTAACTACGATGGAGAAATAGCTGCTGTGCAAGCAGCAGCAGTTGAATTAAATAAAATTACTCCTATCTCTAAGGTAGTATTCTTCGCCGATTCACAAGCGGCTATACGAAACTTGTCGCGCAACACGGAAACCGACTGCAGAAGAACTGTGGAAACCAGACAAGCTTTAGAGCATCTGGCAATTAAAGGATGGCAGATAATGTTTCAATGGATTCCCAGTCATGTCAGCATATTTGGAAATGAAAGAGCAGATACTATGGCAAAAAAAGGCACAACTCTTCCACAACCATTATGCCTGCCTTCGATTCAAAGTTCAAAGGCCACTATCAACGCAGCCATCAATCAGGCCTATAGACAACGACTTAGAGAATTGTCTACGGGGAAAAAATGGCAAAGTCTTATTACACATGGGCCTATTGACCATAGACTCCCACGAGCTGTTGGTGTTGCTACTTTTAGAATGAAGACCGGCCACGATTATCTCGCCGCCCATTTACATCGCATTGGTATCCTCCCTTCTCCGGAATGCCCCCTCTGCGGATATAGAGTTATGAATGTGGAACATCTTAGGGAATGCATGCCTCTCAATCATTCCATGGATACATCCACTGATGTTCGGCTTTACTGGTCAGCGCGTCGCCAAATGGCTCAACAGCCAAGGGTGGGCGTTGGCTAGTAGTAGTAGTAGGTTTCTGCATTTTCTATTGTTTCTATTGATATGCAGTAGAAACTGATTAAAATCTGGTTGTTTGTTCCGTAGGATATTTTCTTGTGAATGAGTACTGAAATTGTACTCATACTTTTTTTCTTCCAAGGCTATTACAATGATTGTTCCCAATGTTGGCTTAACAGTTAATTGATATGTAGTGCTATTGGAAGGAATTCAATTGTTTGCACATGATGAAGAAACTATAGTAGTTGCTGATGTGCTGTCAGTGTCATGGAGTGGCTATCAAGAGACCAGATCTATTTGTCATTATTGAATACTATCTCTAATCAGTGCAGAGAATGGTGATTTTGCAAGAAATCTGCAAAGACTTAGGAATCTCTATGGCCCATTGCACTAATAAATTTGCTGAATGTATTAGTAATAGAGATGGTTCATCCTTGATTTTTCTAGTAATAAAAATGTTCATTTGTTTTGAATCGTGTCTTCATTATCTTTATCCACCACTCAGTCAGATAATTTTCCACCACTTTTAGGTGTTGCAATTTCAATGTTACAGGTTGTATTTAACATATTTTGTTTTTTTGTGTGAAAAATAAGATAGCACCAGCCAAATATGGTATTTAATATTTAACTTTTTTATTTGAAGTGGAGTGAAATGGCATTAAGTAGAGAAATCTACATTGGTATACAGCAGGGGTGCTCAGACTTTTAGTGTCTGCGATCGACCACAAAATATTTAGGCGACAAGCGATCGACGGCCGACTATTAGGACTAAGCTAAGGCATAGCTACTAAAGAAAAAACATACATACTAAAGAAAAATTATTTTATTGCCACATATCTCTATGTACCTAATTACATAATTGTAACATAGCCTTAAATTGCTAATTTTGACTGTATGTTGAGGCATGACACTGCATATCATCCACGTGCTTTTCAAAGGATGACACGTAATTACTGAGTGCCAACCAAAAGCATGTTAACAGGTGTTCATCAGTAAGCCGATTGCCATATTTTGATGTAATTATTTTCCTTTCTGAAAATGCAGATTCGCACAAGGAAGTTGATCCGAACAATCCTGTTAACTGAAGAGCTATTTGTTTCAAACATGGATATTTGTCTTCGGGTATCAAAGACCAAAATTTGATATCTGTTGCTCTAGCTTTGAGGTGTACATCTGACATTATCTGCAATACCTCATTTTGGACAGAAGAGATCTCCATATTTTAAGTGTTTGATATTTCAGTAGCAGATGTTTCAGCGTCTTCACAAGAAAATGAGTAAGTCATGAAAGTTACAATATCACAATATCGGTCAGTTTATCGACATGAGAGAAACGTCTTCCGCTCAAAATGTTTTTTAGCTCTGTCTCGTAATTATCGTAGTTTAAGTGAGAACTTGCTCTTGCTTCCAAAGCTGGAAAATTTTGAGATCCTTTTTGTTCAGTTGATTAATCAATAACTTCAATTTGTTAACAGAGTTTATTGCGCTAATCATGTCGATAACGGTTTGATTTTTACCCTGTAGCTCCAAGTTAATGATATTCAAATGATTTATCACATCTGATAAGAACGCTAAATCAAAGAGCCACTTTTCGTTTTTAAGTATCTCAGTGTCGTCACCTCGTTCATCTAGAAAAGAAATAATTTCAAGTAGTAATTCCTGAAACCTTTTTATAAATTTTCCGCATCTCATCTACCTCTCGTCTGTATAAAGAAGTAAATCAGTGTGCTCAGCAGACTCGCTAGCTTCCGATTGCACTTTGAAGAGCGTCTTTCCAAGCTTCGAGCACGAATGGAATTCACGATCTTCATGGCAATGTCCATGACATCTTTCATATTTAGTATTTTTGAATATAAAACTTGCTGATAAATGATGCAATAGAATGTGAAAAACGATGGGAAATCATCATGAGCTCGACACAATGCAACAAACCGATTTTTATTGCCAGTCATGGATGGTGCTCCATCTGTTACATGTACACGAGTTTGTAAAAAGTAGCACATACCTTTTTACAAAATTCAGAAAAGCGTTGTAAATATCTCCAACATGAGGTTTTTCTTTCAGTGGTAGCATTGTCAACAATTCTTCTTTAGCCTACATTTCAGAAAATTTTTCGAATGAAAATACATAACTAGGCAGTATCAGTCATATCAGTGGACTCATCAAAGTGCAAAGAAAATTATGTACATTCCATGATATCACTTTTCAGTATGGTCTCCAAATCACTGCTCATGATCTCGGCACGTCTAGTAATATTTGGACGAGATAACTGGACCTCCTTGATGGCAGCTATAATCTGTTATATTTTTTAAGTCATTAAGCAGTACGTCTGCCGCTTCAATACATGTTTCTTTCACTATCTTTCCAAAGGTTTCTTGTGTTTCAGTATGTAGGAAATTTTTAAAGACGCAATTGTTGCAGCTACTGATTGTTTGGCTGGTCTAGTGAACAGAGCTGGTGTATGGGGGCGATTGCCCCAGGCCCCGCGCCTGGATAGAAGAAAGAGGATAAAATAGGATCGTCGCTTTTTGTTTTTAGTTGGTTAGATTTCGGTTTTTTTTTGGTTGTTAAAGTAAGATTTCCGTTTTTTTTTTGGTTGTTAAAATAGGATTGGCAAGGGCCCCGCAAAATTCATCTCGCCCGAGGCCCCGCACCCTCCCAGCGCTGGTCCTGTATGAATATGGATTGCTCTGCTTTCGAGCTACTTTTCAAATCTTGAAGTTTTCATCTTCTTAACTCACTCTTTTGCGGAAATTCATTTTCTTAATTTTTATGCACGGTTTTATAATGCCTTTCTAAGTTCCCGCGCTTAGGCAATGTTCGACAAACAAGGCAAACACACGTTTATTATGGCCAAAGATAAGTGTTTTTCGCTAAAGATAAAAGAATTCGTCCTCCCAATCACTATTAAAATGGTAGGTTTTACTTTTTTTCGCCGCAATCATTTTATGTTGCAAATTCGACGCACAAGTGTTCTAAAATAACTTAGTAATAATGAATGAGATAATTTTGCGTTTGATTTGTATATGAAAAAGTAATTCTAGAAGAATCTGTAAAATTTTAGCCAATCAGTGCCCTGAACGTCACGCGGTTGCGATGCTTCTGGAATATTCCGACCAATCAGAGAGCAACGTGACGGGATCAAGTGTGTCTAGAGAACAATGCTTTCGATATAGTGCCCATACTAATGAATTACAGGTCTCAACTTGAATTGAAACTACAGTAAAACCTCGTTAAGTCGTCACCCGGATAAGTCGTCACTTCGTTTAAGTCGTCGTTTTCCTTTGGTCCCGACAAGGTCTCATAGACAATAATGTAAAATAA
>JAFIDM010009631.1:6745279-6763158 GCA_023159025.1 Thereuonema tuberculata
TCTTTATTATCAATTTTGCCTGCTATCTTTTCAGCCCCGCCCCTTCACTCTAAGAAAGCCTAGCCTTTACGGGGAATTTTCACGTGGGAAATTCACTTGGGAAATTACACACTTCTCGCTGCGACTCTTTACCGCTGAGTGTGATGTCATTTCATAAGTAAGCTCCGCTATAACGGCTATTTTTTATCTTGTAATTTCATGGTTCGATTACATTTGTAACATGTCAGGGAAACGAAAACTTACCTCATTATGTTTTTTAAAAAAAAAGACTTAATTGCACTTTTTGAAAAATCAAATGTTTCGAAAACAGCTTTTACCAAAGAACATCGTATTCCCAGGACTACATTAAACGATATTCTTTCATCTAAACAAGTAATTGAAGAAGCTGACTGCAAAGACAAAAGAAAGAGAATGAGGAAATCGAAGTTTGACGAGATCGAGGAGGTTTTAGCTAGTTCGATGGCTAAAACATGCCAGATCGCAAAATGTGCCGATTTCTGCCGTGATTCTAAAAGAAAAAGCCATGGAAATTGCTAAGGAGTTGAACATTGAAGATTTTGGCGGCAGCAATGGTTGGCTGGAACGTTTCAAAGACAGACATTGCTTTTCTTTTAAAACGATTATAATGTGGTAACTATAAAAAGTGTTTTTTTTTTTTTTACTTTCCACTCATTTGCATGTATTGATTTCTAAAAATCTTGTCTTCTCACCGAATCCTACAGCAATTCATGAAAATACTGTATTTCAGTGTTTTTTTGTTTGTTTTTTTTTCAAAAATTCCCACTCCGCCTAAGTCGTCAAAAATGTTTGGTCCCTTGAGTGACGACTTAACGAGGTTTTACTGTATTATTATTAAACAATTAATTTAGACTAGAGTTTTCAGCATCCGTAACGCATAATTATTATTTAAAAGTGTCGCGTATGAGTGACCGCCGCAGAAATAAGATTATTTTGTATTGATACCCAAATTATTTCCGCGATCGATTCCAAAAGCTCTCGCGATCGACCGGTCGATCACGATTGACTGTTTGAGCATCCCTGGTATACAGAGTAAATAATCCAGAAAAAATAACATTAAACCATAAATGAATATAATAACTTTATTCGCACATTAAAGATATTGATTTCCAGTGCTAAAAACTAAGCCACCAAGATATCCCTTGGATTGTTATTATCCTATCTGATGATTCAACAGGTTAGACAGCTTGAAGTGATTTTTATTTGATGGTTTTCAGATAGGCCTTAGCTAGCAGAACCCATTCCTGCTCAGCAGAGAACTGATGTCATTGAAAATGTAGGTGAGTTTGCATTTCAGTGCCCTAAAGCATTCCAAACAAGTTGAGTGGATTCAAGTACAGCAAACTTCCTGATAAAGTCATTTGCTGGATATATTCTACACTCTATGTCAAAAAAACAACAACCCTGATCACTTGGAAAAATAGTGTGATCATGATGAAACATGACGTGTGCAAAGAGGATGGAAAGAAAGTGAGAAAGCACTGATACATCGGAACATTCGCATGTACGTCTTACCGGCTGGAAGAGTTAATGCATATAGCTAAATATCTAAGCTGCTATAGAGTTTCAATCAAACATAAAAGGATGCTCAAAAGACGTACATCAAAAACGTCTTGTTGGATTATAAAAGGATGCTAATTTCTAACTCCATCTTAAATGTCAATTTTTAACATTGGATGAAATGGCATCACATTTCTTGTTCCTTCAAGATTAAATAATGTCTAGAATCTGTTTATAATCTAATAAAAAAAATGAATAAGATGAATTATTAACTCTTTGTTGTACTAAGTAAAATTGTAATTGTTGGTGGAAGCAATTTAAATGAGGTTGTTGATTTTGAATTAACCAAACACTGACCTCTGTTCATAGAGCCTATTCTCATTAAATATTTTCAAAATATTGATGTGTAGTCGAAATGACAGAGACTAACGCCGTGGTTTAGTCTAAGCACACACACATTTTATTTACAATTATGTACAGGTTTATATACAAATGGGATCGGATTTCAAGAATCTCTCTAGAGCTGTTCGCTCCGCCACTCGGAGAGCGCTAGCTGCGAAACTGTCTCTTCGGTCCCCCAGTTGGTGAGAGGACAAGACACGTCGCTGATTGGTCCTCGATTAGGCCAATCACAGGACATTGACTGGCCAATCGAAAGGACTTCTGAACTTTGTATCATAGCCTCCTCTCCAAGGGTCTGTGTCCTCGCTGACTCAGGTTTCCCAGGATCAGCTGTCCAGGTAACATCGAGGGCGGGGTGCTGTATGTTGTGAACAGTGTAGGGGCAGGGGTATGTCTCGTGCCTTTGGTCCAGTCGGCGAGCGTGTCTGGGCTGCAGTGGAGCAAAGATGGCTTCATCGTCTGGTTCCAGCGTTGTCCAGTGATTGGAAATCACCGGCGGCCATCTAGGTGATTCGGGTGCCGGGGTCTCATTCTCCAAGGTGGGCAAGGTGGATTCCTCATCCGCTGGCAGGTAAGACTTCATACGTGTTACATGGGCTACCTCCGTCTGCTGCGGGCGATTGGAAGGTTGCAGGCGGCAGATCTTGTATGTGACAGGAGATAGGCGGCGGATAATGGTGTATGGGCCCGCCAGCGGTGGAGCAGTTTTTCGGCAAGGCCTACGGAGCGGGTCGGGCTGAAGATAAGTACGAGGTCTCCTGGATTGTATGTCACCTCTTGGCGATGGCAGTCATAGTGCAGTTTGGACTCCCGTTATGCATCCACCATAAACTGTTTGACTATGGTGTTCGCGTCGTCTAGTCGGCATTGGAGGGTGGTTGCATAATCGGTGAAGCTCTCCGGGGCTTGGGCTAGCAGGGTGTCTAATGTGCTTTGTGGGTGTCGACCATGGACAGGAAGAACAATGTGAAGGATGTTGCTTTATTCACGGCTGTGTTGAAGGCATACTTGACAAACGGCAGGATTTCGTCACAATTGGAATGATGTTTGTCAACGTACATCGACAACATATTCGCAATGGAGTGGTTCAGCGATGGGGATGGTAAGGCGATGTACGGTGATGGAGCGTCTTGCAGATGCGAAGTACTACCCGCATCACTGCGCTGAGGAATTGCATACCCCTATCGCTGACAATTGACGCCGAGGACCGTGGCGCAGAACAATGTCCAGCACAAAGAAACGGGCAACTTCGAAGGCTGTGGCGTTTGGCAGGGCTTGTGTAATTGCAAAGCGGGAAAAGTGGTCAACAGCCACGATAATCCATTTGCTGTTGTTGTTTGTCAACGGGAGGGGGCCGAGCAGATCAATGCCTATTCGGGTAAAGGGTTGTTCGGGCAGAGGGAGTGGCTGAAGGAGTCCTGGGGGCAGCTGAGTCGGTGATTTCCGGTGCTGACAGTCGTCGTCCCGTAGAACACAACGGCGAGTCATCTTGTACTGTCCAGGCCAGTAGTAATTTTGGCGGATCCGGCCGTAGGTCTTGGCAAGGCCTAGGTGTCCACAGGTGAGATCCTTGTGGCATGACTCGGCGATGTGGCGTCGCAGATGCTGTGGTATGACGAGCAGCCAATGCCAGGATGTGGGGTCGAAATTCTCTTTGAATAGCACACAATCTATCAGTGCATAGCCCTTTTTGTGCGGCCGTACAGATGCGCTGACTTCGGTAATAATTCTGTAGAGGTTGGTGTCCTTGTGTTGCTCAATGGCCATGTCGAGTTGGTCTGTTATTATGTTGATTGCTGCATTGTTTGGGGTGGTTTCGTTCGGTAGGAGGCGTGATAAACAGTCCGCATCAAGGGGTTTGCAACCCGTTTTGTAGACGACTGTGATATCGTGCTCCTGAAGCCGAAGGGCCCATCTTGCCAGTCGTCCGCTGGGATCTCTAAGGTTCGTGAGCCAGCAGAGAGCGTGATGGTCGGAGACTACAGTAAACGGACGCCCGTAGAGATATGGTCGGAACTTGTTTGAGGCCCAAACAACGGCTAAGCATTCCCGATGTATTGTTGTGTAATTGGTTTGAGCTTTCGACAAATTACGGCTTGCATACGCTATTACCTTCTGTTAGCTTCCCTGGTTCTGAACAAGTACAGCTCCAATAGCGTAAGCACTAGCGTCTGTGTGTATTTCGGTGTGCGCCCCGTCTTGAAAGTGGCCAAGCACCAGCGCTGTAGTAAGGCATGTTTTAAGTGCCTCAAAGATGGTCTGCTCCTTATCTGATCATCGGAAGTCGTTGGCATTGTTCATGATGGAGGTGAGAGGGCGAGTGATTCTTGCGAAGTTCTGGATGAATCGACGGTAGTATGAGCACAGGCCATAGTAGGCGCGGACTTGTTTACCCGTCTTCGGAGTGGGGAATTTGTGTACGGCGTCTGTTTTGGTGGGGTCGGGTAGGATACCTTCCGATGTGACAATGTGGCCCAGGATTTTGATGGTTTGTGCGGCAAAGGAGCATTTACTGGGGTTCAGCCAGAGCTCGGCTGCAGAGAGGCAGTTCAGGAGGGCGTTGAGACGCTGCGGCCAAAGATGACAATGTAGTCCAGGTAACATAAACAGATGACCATCTGAGACCGCGTAGAATGTTATCCATCAGGTACTCGAACGTGGCTGGCACATTGTAGAGTCGGAACGGCATAACGTTGAACTCGTATAGGCCGTCTGGCGTCGAGAAGGCCGTTTTTTCGCGGTCCTGAGGTGCGATGGGAACTTTCCAGTAGCCGGTTTTCAGGTCTAGGGAGGAGAAGAAACTCGAGCCGCGCTGGGTATCTAAGGCGTTGTCTATGCGTGATAGTGGATAGCTGTCCTTCTTAGTAATGGCATTGAGGCGGCGGTAATCCATGCAGAAACGCCATTATCCATTTTTTTTGGACGAGAACGACGGGCGAGCTCCATGGGCTTTGGGAGGGGCGTATCACATTTTTCCGCAGCATGTTGCGTGTCTCTGCTCGATGGCTGCGCGTTCCGTAGGGGAAACCCAGTAAGGTTTCTGGCGCAGCGGGCGGCTGTTACCCGTATCTATGGGATGGGCGGCGGGGTGCTTCGAGCTGTTGTCATGTGTCCGGTCATCAAACAGACGGCAGTAACGTTGTAGCAGTTGGAGCATAGCGTGGGCTTCCCTTGGTGGTAAGTTAGGGTTAACCATGGTACAGAGCTCCTCGTCTGTCAACCCTTGGTGCGGCGGAGGGGCTGGCGTCGTTGGATTGTCTGCGAAAGCTATGATCAAATGTGGTTGTACGGGCTCGATCGTTGTGATGCTGCTTCGTGCTGGTAGAACGGCGGGGGCTCGAGAGGTATTAGTTACCCACAGGAAGAAAGTATTTGCTGGGAGATCAATGCCTGCAGCCGGAAATGTCAGGTAAGTATGGGTGGTTACTTCGGGTATCTGCTGGATTAAGGACGGCCCTGCAATATCTGGAGGTCGGACAATAGCTATGGCGGCGGTAGAACCTGGCGGGATGATATTTGTTGCTGCGGCGGTACATGTTTACGGCACTCAGACAGTGTTTTGGTTCTTGGTAAGGTGGTCGCGCTGTTTGTTCTCCGTATCTGTGATGATTACTATAACCGCTGCACAGTCAATGTGGGCTCCGTATCGTCGCAGAAAGTCCCAGCCAAGGATAACGTCGTATGTGCAGTGTTTTACGACAAGGAAGTCAAACGGAATTGCAGCGTTTCCAACTCCAATACGGGTGGTTGTGATGCCTATGATAGGGAGGGGCTGTCCGTTCGCCACCCCGAGTTGTGATTCATGTACGGGGTCATTGTTTTACGTATGGATTGGTGGAAAGTTTCCGTTATGATGCTGACGGATGCTCCGGCTGGCTTGTTGTCGAACTGAATCCGGATCTTGTTGTTTGCTTTGTTTGGCTGGTGGGGGATAGCAGCTGTTCCGGTGGCGTGTGGGGACGCCATCATCCGTAGTTTTCCCTGGTCGGTGTAAGATGGGCTGGCTGCTCGGCGGTACGGTTGCAGCATATGGCTTCGTCGATCGGGAGAGTCGTTGTAGCAGCTACTGAAATGGCGAGGGCTAGCTGGTCGGGCCCGTGGTTGCAACGAAGGTTCCCGGCAATAGCGCTGGACATGTCCAGTCCGGCTGCAGTGGAAGCAGATGGGCTGATCATTGAGCTTACGCCACTCGTTGGTCCGTCGTCGCAGTGAAGTTGTTTGGTGCTGGGCTTGTTGGCTGCTCTGTCCCCTGGTAACGAGAGTTGTGAGGTTTTGGACAAGGGCGGTTAATGCATTTATTTCTGCAGTTGACCAGTGTTGTTCGGCATTGGGGGTGGTTGTGGGGCGATAGTGGCTAAGGTTGGCCGGTAGTCTAGAAAAGGGTTTGTTGTGATGCGGCGGGCTCGCTGTTGGTGCATTCGTCTGCATTCTGTGATCATCTCGCTGACAGAGGATACTCGCAGGGCCAATAATGCGGTGTGTATGTCATGGTCAACACCTTTCAGGAGGTCATGGAGGCGTCGTTCATCTGACGTGGGGGTCTACTTTGCCACAGAGGTGAATAACGTCTTGAAAATAGGCCTTGCAAGACTCTTGGGGTAGCTGTACCTGGGTGGAAAGTGTTCGTTCGGCTTCTGTGGCGATGTGGTGGGGTGCCACAAATGTTTCTTTGAATTTTGTGACGAAGGAGTCCCAGATTTTCTTCATTATCAAACCAGCGGCGAGTGGTGTGTGAGAGGGCGAGGGGTAGATAAGCCAATTTGTGATCGTCTATCCATTTGTTAAATCGGGCTACTCGTTCGAAATCCCGAAGCCAAGCAAGAGGGTCAGTTGCTGTACCGGAGAATGTTGTTGGTTCTCGGTAACGTAAGGCGAGGGAAGTTCTAGGGGTCTGCGGTCGGGTAGCTTTAAAGGGTTGCGTCTGGTTGTCTAGAGCGGCGGAGTTATTGGAAAGGTTCGGCATGGTGTGTCCGTGGTCCGAAGGGTTTCAGCACCAATGATGTATAGTCGAAATGACAGAGACTAACGCCGTGGTTTAGTCTAAAGCACACGCACAGTTTATTTACAATTATGTACAAGTTTATATACAAATGGGATCGGATTTCAAGAATCTCTCTAGAGCTCTCTGTTTGGTCCGCCTTTCGGAGAGCGTTAGCTGCGACGCTCTCTCTTCGGTCCGCCACTTGGTGAGAGGACAAGACACGTCGCTGATTGGTCCCCCGATTCGGCCAATCACAGGACATTGACTGGTCAATCGAACTTCTCAACTTTGTTTCAATATTTTGGAACTATTGCTGAAACAATTTTGACAATACTTACAGTGACTTCATCATTCTTTTGTGCAATTCAGTTGTACAGGCAGTTCATGTAGATAGACATTTCAGAGCTCTTCTATTATAGCTTCTTGTTTCCTGTAATTAGTTCTATAATATTGATACAACATTTTGCAGAGAATCAATTGAACAATAATGACTTCGCAGCTTCTATAGGAATAGTGACAGTCATGTTCCTTCCATACAAAATGATGAAGATGAAGTGATATGTTGACAAATCATGTTTTATACCTATATTTAATTGTCTGTTAGTTGGATTAGTATGACCTTTAAACGTTTTAATGAGCAATTCCAAAGTTGCATGATGCCTCTGAAAGTATATGCGCTTTTTTTTGAAAATGTTATTCAAGCAAAAATTATAATACAAAACATTATTATAACTTTTTTAAAGAAATATCTATCTATCTGTCTGTCTACCATCTATTGTCATGCATTTTTTTTCTCTCAAGAAATGTACAGAATGTGCTTTTGCCACATCAGTTGGACAAAAGGAATAGACTTAATCATATTCCCATCTCTACTCCCCTTAATATCATCATAACGAACAAAACATATTTTGAATGGAAACTGATATCATGTTGCTGCATTAAATAAATAAATGCAATCCGAGAAATTAATTATTCTTTATAATAAATAAGAAGAGAGAGGAGGTAAGAAGAAAATATGGAAACTGCTATCAATTTTTAATTATTTTATGGAGGACAACCATAGAAATACAATTTAATGTTGTTTTTTTTTGCTACTCTACCACAGTTTGTCATAATATTACACCGTTATGTAAATCTAAAAATTATGCAGCCTCCAATAGTTTTCTTTCTGCAGTGCCAGATAGAGGCAGTACTGGCTCTGCAGAGAAAAATGAAGCTGTTAAATTATTTATTGTCCAACTATAAAAATAAGATTTTATGTCCCAAATGTTCTGTACTGTTTACTTTCTAACTGTGGTCATATTTCGTCATGTATATTGTATTTAATTTTCTAAAATGCCTTACCTCTAGAAGAATGGTGAACAATCATATACAGAAAAAGAAAGTTTTTCAGCATCTAAAAGACTTTACAATTACTGTTAATTATGAAGCTAAAATAAAAATGCAAGTGGAAAAATTGGTGAAAGAAAAATTAATTGATGAAAATATGGCGAAGCATCTATATTCAACATACAGCCAGTTCCCTAAAATACAAATGAAGCCCAAGTTGCACAATGAAATAAAAGATGGCATCCCACAAGTCAGACCTATTATAATGTGTTGCAACTGGCCGTTCAAAAAATATCAAAACAATAGCAAATGTAATAAGAGTAGGTAAACCAACCACTCATGCTATAATGTTAAGAATTCAGTAGAATTATAACAAAAATAATAAATAATTTAAAAGAATTCGGGCTGGATTTCAATAACGTTATGCTGGATTTTTAATTTTTAATGTGTTGAACTTTTTAAATGTCATTGTGTAATTGTGCTTCTGTGGTCTCCTTGGGTTTTTAAACATATTGAGCATGTTAAAAAGAACATTGAATAATTTAAAATGTGTTTAGCAATAGTAATAAAAAGGTATCATGCGATGTTGTAAATCTATATGTTCTATGTATATAGATCTATATGGATCATGAGGTCATAAAAAAAGGCTATAGACCGTATAATTGATGAAGATCTTATACTAAGGCAGTGGAACATAAAAAAAGGAGGCTTTAATTAGGCTGGTAGACATATTTATTAATAATTTGTATTTTAAGTTTGAAGATAAAATATACAAGGTGAATCACAGCACATGTATCTCCCATTTTTCTTGGAAATGACAGGTTACAGGTTGTTCGCGTAAAAAACTTTATTACCAAATAGGACATAAAGAATCTAATGGATGAATTCGGAATATAATGTGGACACCGGAAGTTAGGGTAACCGGGGTCAGATTTGAAATTTCAAATGGGGACATAGGGCATGTGGGACATCATTGGATAGGGATTTAAAAAGAAAACAACTTTTACTGAATAAAACTTTTACTTTTATTTACATGTAAATAAGCTGTAGACTACTAGCATTGTAAGCTATATTTGTACATTAGAGCATTAAATATATGAAGTGAAATTTGATTTTACATTCTTCTAACTTGGATTGATTGCTGGTTGAAAGCTTTACTGTACCGTAGAGATATTCAAGTGATCTTGCAATGAGTCAATTAGAAATCTCCATCATTCGTTGCACTGGACTTAATCACAGTATTATTTCTCTACAAATTCAAGTTGGTCTGCTTCGATTGAAAGACTGGAAATTCTTTTACTAAAGGTGTTTTTTCATGAATGCCCCTTTTTCGGAGCAATTCCAGAAACAATATGAGGATGATGCTTACAAGTATCTTCGAAACCCAAGTTCGAAACCAACATAGATGTTGACAACAATGCAATTGACAATAATGGAAGTAATGGTGTAACACAGCGGTATTGTTGAAAGAATACAGTACGTGTCGACAAGTGGAACACGTGCCATTATTTGTGTGTGGCTGTTGACTGTCACTGTTTGATAGTGTCCCATTGTAATTGCATAGCCATTCCAATGCCCTTTACAAATGAAGTTGTTTGACTTGTTGATGGTACTGGGGGAACTGACGAGCGCCTGCCGATGCAGAACGATATCGCAAGCGAATCTGTCATTGGAACCTAGTACCTTGAGCATACCAGGCGACTATTTGCTGATCACTGTAGTAGAATGGTCGCATTTCTAACATTTAAGGTAATTACGGAAATCCAATGAAAATAATGCCAAACATTTCGAAAACTGTCGAGGGTTGGCCCCTAAACCTAAATTTATGTTTGAAGTACTTTATTGTTTCTTTTTTTAATTTCACCAGTCCTATTAGGTATACCTATAAAATGTTTACCTGTATTATAGGTGCTGATCGATTGTTATATAAGGTTAATTAAAGATAATTAGAATTAAAAATTTATTATTATTTTCTCATCAATTACATCGCTGATTAGTTGAATTTTAATGCAGCTGATATTTTTACAATTTTTTATTTCATAGTTTTCCCAATGAATTTGACTAAATAACTTATATTTTATATAGTTATCTAGTCTTTGACCATAGTTATTATTTAATTTTGAAATATTAAAAATTTTTAGCCAATTTTTTCTAGTTCCTATATTTTCATTATAATTTTCTTTTGCTCTTTTAACTTGATAAATATTTTTTAAAATGGTTTTATAAATAAATTTTTCTTTTATAGTTAAGATTTTGAATTTTTTTCTGATTTCTCTTTGTTCTTGTATTGTTTTATTTTTAAAGTTTATATAAATATTATTTAATATTTTAAAAGTTAATTTATTTATGTTTTTAATTTGATGTTTATTCAAAAATATCCAGCATTCAAGTCCATAATTTAGTATAGAATCTATTAAAGACTTAAATATTATTAATTTTTGCTTAAAAGGAAATAAATATTTAATTTTATAGAAAAGGTATGTGTATGTATGTAATTTTTTTACACATACCTTCGTGTGTACTTTCATATCACAAAAGGACATTAAATTCCGTAATATACAATTTCTGTGCATTCTCCTTGTAAGTCACCCTTCTGTGAAAAGCAGGAAGTAAACTCCTGTTCTCTGTTTCATAGATAGAAGATCCATCTGCCAATAAATTCTTTTCTTTCAATCTAGAGCTTAAGAGTTCAGCAGAATTCTTGGGTAATCCTAAATCTCTCATTAAATTATTGAGTTCAGATTGAGTGAACAGCAACTAAGGGTCTTGACTTCTTTCATCACACTCAAATTCCTGATTACCTTGATCATCAGTATCCGAATGAATTTTCTTCTGATTCGGATACTGATGATCAGAGAAATGAGGAATTTTCAGATGGATCTTCTGATTTGGATATCGATGATTAGGGTAATCAGGAATTTCCATACAGATCTTCTAATGTTTCTGGAGGAATAGGGACTGGAATATCTGGATCATGAGAAACAGATTGAAGAACTGATGGAAGGTTCGGATACAAAATAATTTTCTTTTAATTGGAGTTACAGTCTTTAATAGCTGTCATCATCATTGGGATTTTTTTGGCTTCCTCCAAATCATTAGGACACCAAATCAGAAAAAAAATTGTTTTATATTTAGACCCCTTATCCGGATTCTCCAAGCAAAAACAAAAAACAACAACTCTGTGTGGAGCCCATCGTTTATCTTAATCTCCCAACTTCTCTCTAATATAATAAATAATAATAATATAATGTACCATCGTACATAATAATTTTTTAATAATTTTTTTTTGATGTTTCTTTATGATAGACTCACCAAAGTAAAAAAAGTTAACTGGAAAGTTTACACAATCACTGCTAGCTATTTTTAACAACACAATTCAATACACTCTCAAACTTAATGAAATTAGAAAATGACAAAGCATAAAATACTATTGTCAAGGCCTTGTAGACTTTGTTTTCAGTGGCGATAAGCTTTTATTACTTCAAATAATAGCCACTGTGAATGTGAAGGATTATAATTTCTCGCAGTTTTATGGCAAAAGGATGTAATTTTTGGGGCTAATAAAAATTATAAAAGATACAGAAAAGGGGGATTAAGGAACAGTCTACTAGCTAAATTTTTGCTTTTTAATTGCCAAATTCTTGAAATATCTCCCAAAAAAATTAATAAAAGTAAATCTGTACTTATATATAACCTCTTAATACGTGCATAATGACAAAAAAGAATTTTGGTAAAAAAAAAATCTGTACTAAGAATTGAGTAAGCAAACGGAGGCACAACGCTACAAGGAAGGTCCGTCCCAGTCTCTTCCCGGTGACAACTCAGGGTGCGAATCCTTTCTTATAGCGTTGTGCCTTCGTTTGCTTACTCAATTCTTTGAATCATCGGCACGTTAAATTTCTTTTCATTTTAAAACCTCTACTAATACGAAAATTTTAGTGTGATTTATGAATTCAGCATCCAAATAGATAATAAAAACAGCTTAGTTTTAAGAAAGTTTTTTCATCAGAGACCTGTATATCTTCATTCACTGTTGTCACTAAATTCACTTCTTATGAAAAACTTTTTCTTAGGGTGTTTGGTTTTTAAATTTGATTTATCTCTAATGACCAGCTAAGGTTCTGGGCAATTTTCATGTGAAGTTGATTTTTTTTTTCCATTTCCTTCAGTTTCTTCTTCATTGGAGTCACTGTGAGAGTTTATTTGTATGTTGTTGTCTTTTTTATCTTTGTCATTTGTTAGATTGTGACAGAACAAGTAGAGGTAATAAGTTGTGTCAATAAGAGAAACTGTTTTTGAGTTATCATTTACTGACAAAGAAGTTTCATTATCAATTTCATTGTCACCTACAATGGCTGTGTTTAGTCTCCTTTAGTCTGGGGTTGCAATGCTCCATTGCCATTAAGTTATCATCAGTAATTGCATTACGGTTTGTAGAGAATGTCACTCATTCAAACCCTTTAATTGTTTTTTTCCAAAGAAGATATTCTACTGTATGCTTTATTGGAAAAGCTCAGTCATGCCACACACTGATTTTTTTTGAGAAAAACGAGTCTTCATGAATACATCAAGCTGCTTATGTAGAGCTGCCTTTACTGGACCAATGAACTTGAGATCTAATGGCTACAACCAATGGAATGTGTGTGATGGTATCGTTACAACATGGATCCCATTTCCTTTACAGAATAAGTATGTTTGAACAAGTGTGTGACTAGAATGGTTGTCTGTTATTAAACCAATCAACATTTGATAGACACTACACGCATTAAGTATTCCTACTTCCTATCATTTAAGAATTACCTTGGTGAGGGCCATTAACCTTCCTTTCCCTAAAACTGGTTTCAACTGGTTACATTGGAATGAATTGCAGAGGTCTCATGTAGCTTTATCTGACTGTAATTTTTATGTCAGTGTATTTGTTTTTGTGTATTGAATTGGTTTATTATATATTATAGACAAGGATATTCGTTAAACATAAATTAATTATATATATAAATTTTAAGAATTTATGCGACTTCTCCAAGTGTTCTTTCTAACATGTTGAAAGAAGTTTTTATAAATGAAATGAAAAAGATCTACTGAAGTTTAACGATGAATCAATAATAACTAACAAATCTATCTGTGAGAAAGGTAATAAAATTTATTCGGTGAATTTTCTGTAAACCCACAAGAGTCATATGCTCTAAAGATAGGGTAATACAAATACAATAACATAAAATAAATAGTCTGTGACATGAAATTTATTGCACAGAATTTGTGACTGAGGTTCCAAATTGGACAGGGATGGAGATGTTAGTAAAATTTTTGGATCTGGTAGTAGGAATGTAGAGGGACAGAATGCAACTTCTAAAATTCAATAACTTCTAATCCTTATTTTATTTGTTGTAAAATAAAAAAAAAAGTTAAATATTTGCTATATTGCTTTATTACGATTTATATATATCATATAGTAATACAGGAATGGCAACAAAAGAATGAGGAAAATTTATGTTTGTTTTTTTTTTTGTTTTTTTTGCGATTTTATAGAAACTATTAACCCCGTTTGAAAATATTGCTGCAGAAAAGTTTAAAACAATCAGTGGAAAGTTAATAATATTTTTAATTCGAAGTGACCTTCTCGAAACTTCCTCAACATCTTCACTTAGTGAGAGAACAGTAAAAAGCAAATTTAGAGTAAAGACTTAAAAATCGGTTTCCATTAAAGAAATATTCTAAGATAAAATAAGTGTGGGTCAAATTTTACTTCCACAATCCACAAATCCTCTGTAGATTTATAGAAAATTTATTCGAAAATAAAAAGCAGAAGTTTCTGTTAATGAAGATGGAATATTATTTATATGATTTAATGTTGTTTGTAATTTTCAAATAATTTCAAATGAAAAAGAAGGCATTCAATGCTGGTGATTGAGAAAAAGTAAGATAAATTCTCAAACTTTTATTCCATTTTAAAATAACATTAATTGATGTTAATGATTGATGTTAAGATATTTGATGGTTTTTAAATTTTTCTTTAATGCTTGACAATCTTTTCAATCACTTTAGAAACGTATTTATTAATACTTTCTTTTTATTATTATTTTTTTTGTTTTTTTAGGATGGTGATTATTTTAAATAGTGATGAGGATGTTGATATAAATGTCAAGATTAAGGTTCCCGATTATTTGGAGCATTTTGACGGTGGAGGATATGGCTTTCGCCTTTCTAATGAACATATAATTGTTACTCAGCACAGACCTTTAGATTCTAAAATTTATTATTTTGTCACAAATCAGCCTCTTCAAGGATATTTGAAAAACATTTCCAATAATCAAATTATTGAACAGCAATTTTCACAGGATGATCTCAACAAACAACGAATTCTGTACATTTTAAAAATTAATGATAAGACGGTACATAATGACAGCTTCGAATTTCAGATTATCATTTCCCAGAAGATTCAGTCCCCAAAATATAGGTATTTTTTTTCTTTATTTACTCTTTACTATTTTAAATTGAATGTTGCAATTTAAAAATATTACTTGAGTGGATGACTATTTCATTTTATTTCATTTTATTTGCATTAAATAAAATGTTTGATAAGGAAGATCTACAGGATGCACTTAATATACCTATCCAGGTATTGCTGTTTAAATTGTTCTTGCAAAAGATGATTTCTTACTCACCCCTGTAGAATGACAAGTGTTGGGGGTAGGAGATGGGAGCTTGATGAGATGAACTTAACATTAGAAATAGGCTACTGTACATTTGGATGGCACTAATAACTTAATCATATTTTTTTTTTCAAAGATAGGCAACAGGTCATATCATTTTAATGGTCAGGTATGTTAATACCGCCAAGTAAATGAAGTCTTAATAAAAATAAACAAGAATTGACAGAAACAGTAAAAAAACAAGTAAAAAAAAAACTGTGCTTTTAAAGCATAAAATTAAGGGCGACCCATTAAAACCCACGCGGACAATGAACGTGTGAATAATCAATTTCGAAAAAAGGTGAAGTTTAGAGTGTCGCCTATACAATGAATATTTTTTATTTCTGCCTATCCGGAAAACTGTTATAGATACGGTCGAATAAAAATATAGATTGTATAGTAGACACTGTAAACTAAAGCATATCCAAATTTCAAGTCAATCAGGTCAGTAGTTGTCGAGAAAAAAATTCCCCAATTTGCAAAAACAAACAGTCGATTCTGTCCGCATTTTTCCGGATAGATAGAAAGAAATATCCCATCCCTACGGTGTTTGGGGCTCTGAACACGATGGTGAAGTCCATTTGCCGATCCGATCTTCCATGCGGGAGTTGTTGGGAAGAAACGCAATAGCTCTCAAATGGGTCGCCAAAAAAAAAAAAAAAATGTCCACAACAAACCTTTACAACGAATTATAACGCATCTCAATTGGATGGTTATTCCTACTCTAGTATCTGTTTTCTATTTTAAGGGATGATCAATTCTCTTCAACTCTTCCAACTCGGAGAACTGAAGGTCTTTATCAGAAGTAATGTATTACAACTTACAGTCATTGTTTCCATTGTTTTTATTGTTTCTTCATTGGAAAGCCTCTGAGGGTTAAAAAAAAGTGCTAAGTAGGGGAAGCTAATTTTATTTCAAAACACATTTTAAAAGCAACACATACTGTATATAAAGAGCATATTGTATATAACACATACTGTATATAAAGAGCATAGGCCTATTGTATATAACACATACTGTATATAAAGAGCATATTCAACATTTACCGTTAATAAGCATCTTATACTCTGAAGTACCTTGTAGTTTACAGTTTTACAGGAATATCACATAATGTAATTAATTTTCTTTTCTTTAAATAGAATGAATTTTGATTGGGCTGTTGTCAATTTTAATCAAAGTGTTTACAATGTTTGTGAGTCTGACGGTATTGTTCATATCCCTGTTACAAGAATTGGAGCTCTCCGAATGTCTTCTTATGTTTCTATTATTCATAGAAGTGCATCTGCAAAAGAAAATGAAGACTATATTGGCAGGAATATTCAGTTGCAGTTTGGGCCAGGTGGGTGCTATGAATGTTTATATTCATAACTTTTTGTTTGATTATGACTGTAGTTTTATGTTTGTCATATTTATTTATTTTAGACAGTAATATGTAGATCTTTTTATCATATGCAAGTGAGCACACTCTGTTATAAAAAGTTATCTGGTTTACCATCCACTCAGTTATAACCTACATTATCTTTTCGACCATATTCAATCAGAAGACAAAGATGTGATATATATGTAAATAAGAAAATGCATGCAGAAAGCAACAGTGGCGGGGACACTGCAAAATTCAGTGTTCAACACAAGTGAAACTGTACCAAATGAATGTATTCGTATCTTGAACAAGAAACAACACTGTTAGATGGCAGTGATATCTATAACAATGCAGTCTAGGTTGTTGAAATTTAATAATTATCCAGTAAATGTTCAAGTATTCGTTTGTCACTCTATGAGATGGACAGTGACTTTATTAACATCCATTATGAGAGATTATTTGTAGGATGATGATATCTTTGTTAATAACATGTCAAACCCAGACAGTGAAGAGATAAAATATATGATGGTGGAAACAATAATCCATTTGCTCAGTTTTCAGGAGACCAATCATGATGTTGGAGCCTGTTTTAGCCAAAAGGCGGAAATCGAATCATTGGGAGATGAAAATTGAGAATGTTCTCTTGATAAAAATACATAACAGTTTCAAAAGATTTTGTTTCTCGTTAAAGAATAATTCACAGAAAACACCTGCAATGTGCAGATATTCTCCTGAAAATGGAGATGTACGAGTTTTAAGATCTTATACAATTTTACTCGTAGAAATCTAAGTAGCTAATCATTGAAGCAGGGTTCAATCCCTGGTGGAGGTTTCTATGTTGAATTCTCGTCCAGAAGGGCCCTAGGGTACACCCAGCCCAGGTTTCGTTCCCAGGGGTTAAAGAAAATCACCAGAATTCAACTTATAAGTGATGTTTCAGAGATCGAACTAAAAAAACTCAGACTTTTGACTAATTCAAACGATAGTACTAAGTGCCCTGATTTACAAAGAACCCAAAAAACATTTGCCCTTTCCATAACCTGTTCCATATAACGAACTTGTTTTCATGATTTAGCGACTTCTTTAAATAGAGGTCCGACTGTAATTTCAAGTGATTTTTGCCGCGAGATGGTTTCTCGTTCGCATCCTAACAACGCTACAAGTTCTTGCCTTCAAAATGTGCATCCGTCATTCGCCAAAGATTTCCATCTGAAAAAAGTTTTCTTTCGATATAAAGTTCCAACATCAATCTCTTTGATGTTAATAAGAGCTTTCAATTATTGTTCGACAACTGAAGAATTTACCAAAGAATTGATTACTTGTAAAAATATTTTACTCAAAAGATGCTACCCTAAACCTTTTATTGAGACCATTATGAAAGATAATTTACATTAATAATGAAGATATTAGTAAAGTCCAAAAGTGTGAACTTGTTGTTTACCCATATTACCCTCAATTGGTAAAGGCTGTTGTTTTTAAAACTGACAAAATTAAATTTCATGGAATAAAAGTCCAAAAGAATAATGGGATTGATTGATTGATTAGCCAACGCCAGCTCTTGGCATTTCTGCCATCAAGCGCCGCGCTGACCAGTAGAGAT
>JAFIDM010009631.1:6766316-6787399 GCA_023159025.1 Thereuonema tuberculata
ACGGTGACGCCCAAATTCGTGTAACATTTGCGCTTCAATTCCTGGGTTGAATGACAGTTGATATCACTTGGCCATGGAACATTCTTTGGAGTGATGAAGCTCATTTCTGCTTAAATGGGCAACAGAAAACCCTCATCTTATCCAAGGGGTCCCGTTGCATTCTCCAAAAATGACTGTGTGATGTGGATTTACGGATAGTTTCATCATTGGACGAAATTTTTTTGAAGAGGTAACTCCAACTGGGCCCGCACTTGTTCCATAACCGGACAGCGGTATTTTGACATATTGGCGAATTTTGTGATACCAGAGCTTCAACAACGCGAGTAAGCGTTTAGAAAACATATTTATGCAAGACAGTGCATCACCCCACATCACCCGTTGTGTTCAAAATTTGTTAAGGCAGCGTCTTACAAATGAATGGATTATCAGCCGTTATTTCCAGACAACTTGGCCTCCTTCAACATCCGACCTCACCCCATGTGACTTCTGGTTATGGTTTTTTTTTTGCAGGTGTATCGTAAAAGATGTCAAACTTTGCCAGATCTGAAGATCAGCATTAGACGTTATGTTCTTCCAATTCTAGCAGACGTATTGCTTTCTGCCATAGGTGTTGCCGTTTTGCGAATGGAAAACGTTGTTAATAACAATGGTGGACACATTGAGCATTTGTTTAGAAAAATAATCTATAAAACATTATCTTTTTATTCTATCTTGGAATTTTGGCGATAGAATGTAAAAAAAACAACAACTTTTATTTATACAGTTTATATTGTTAATTAGTTGAAGTAATAACATTTAGAAAATAACAGAAAATAACATTATGATTAAAAATGAAGGGTTGTGTTTACCAAGCTTTCGTTAACGTTGAGGGTTGTTCAAAACTCCTCTTAATCTACATTTTCTGTGCACCAACATTATCAGTCCGCTAAATAGCTGTTGAATTATTAAAATTTATCTGCCCAGTTTTCTTCTGTTAATCATTTCTCAATTAGAACTCCCATCAGCCCCCGCGTGTTTACCTTTTACAAGATAGCTGACATCGACTTCGATTCCTGTGATTTTGACGATGAATTAGATGTATTTATTCTGCTAAAAGTTCCGAAAATAATGTTACATAGGGCTAATTCATTTCTATATTCTTATCATGAAAATTCTTGTCTTCAAGGCAAAAATTCGACCCACGTGCTTTTTTCTTCTCCATGGAAGCTGCCATTTGAAAAATGCTTATCTTATCAATAAAGTAATGCAATTTCATGTTGATCAGTGCTTTATTTCTTGAATTGTATTACGAGCAGGATGTTTGCACTCTTTATATAAAGACCTTCAGACGTAAAAACGGAACCGATATTGTCTGTTTCGTTTTCATTTTGCAGGAAATTATTGTCTGTCGTTTGTATTCAAAGAATACTAAAAAGTATTCTAAAATGACTTGATAAGTTTTGCTTAAATGATTTTTGCTTTTAATAAAGAAAATAAATAACAACCTTAGCATTCGACTTGCTAAGGTTATTGTTTATTTAAAATCGTAACTACAAAGTAAAAGATTTTTAATTCCAGGAGGGAGATTGTGAAAAGTTGGCCGAGAAGCAAGGAAAATATTTATTAAAATTCACAAGAAAATATCTTATGGTCTAATCTTATGTTTATGAATATTTCTGTAAGATTTTTGTGCCCGTCAAGATACAGAAGGCTGTACAATAAATGTTTCACTAACTCGCAATGCTGACTCGTCAATCAATATGACAAAAATAAGCAAATGCTGAACTGTCGGTAGAAGCCAACGCCATGGTAATTTTACTGACGCTCATTGAAAAACTTCTGGTATTTCTAATAAATGTTATTAATTGGATGAAATAGTTAGCAAAGTGGTACTCAAAATTTCAGACCTTTTCGTATTTGAACAAACATTACGTGAATCAGGTTTCTAGTTTCTTAACAGGCGGGAGGAGTTTTATTCTGTCAAATAAATAATTTAGTCCAAATAATATCTTTAAGCAAATAACTCCGACGATACAAGTACCGGGTGGTTATAGTTAAAGTTCCCCACTTGTGCGCGGTCTGGAGACCGCATTATTGCTCGGATAGTAATGCAACTTTGTATAATAAGCTATGTAGAGCATGCGAAAGAGAATTCCAACGGAAAAAAAATTACTTCAAAAAGTTGCCACCAGGTGAGAAAGGGGCGCTGCAAGATTATAAACAGACGATGGGAATGCAATATTTTTAATGCTTTTAGAGTGACTGTTCAATATGCCCACCGTCTGCGTCGATGACATGCTGGAAGCGCAGGACAGCGTGCTCAACAGTAGCACGAAGAGTGTCTCGTAAAATGGCTGCAACATGATGAATGATATTGGCTTTCAGTTCAGGCAAGGTCCATATGCGTCCCTCATAAACACGATCTTTCAGGATTCCCCACAGCCAGAAGTCACATGGATTAAGGTCTGGTGAAATGGCAGGCCACGCCTCTGGGAAGTGTCTCGACAGAACACGATCATCGCCGAAGCTGGCACGAAGAAGTTCCTTTACTGGGCGACCAATATGCGGTGCTGCACCATCTTGCATGAAAACTGTCGTCTCTAAAACCCGCGTTCTTGCAAGGCTGGAACCACATGCCGTGACAAGAGTTGACAGTAACGTGCACTTGTAACAGTGCACTGGACAGGACCTGCAGGTGTCAACTCCTCAAAAAAATATGGACTCAGAATGAAATCCGCGGTGAATCCACACCATGCAGTCACGTGCTGGGAATGCACCACATGGGGTTTGAGGAACCCCACACGCGACAATTCTGCTAGTTCACAGCGCCGTCAAGCGTAAAATGCACCTCATCTGTCCACAGAATGTTCCATGGCCACGCATCGTCGAAAGCCGTTTAGCCAAGAAACGAAATGCGAAGTCTGATCGCGTTTGTGAATCTTGTGGCTGTAACTAGGGCAATATCTGGTTATCTTATATGGGTACCAGTGAAGAATGGATCGCAAAACCTTTCGCACCGTGGACCATGGAATTGTTAATTCACGTGCTATTGCTCGCGCACTGGTCGCTGAGTACCGGGCCACTGACACTCTGTCAGCTACTGCTATTGCCACTTTGTGGACATCGTCCTCCGCAATCTGGCGGCGTCCTCTTCCTGGCAGCACACCTAATTCCCTTGTCTCTTCGAATTTCTGCATCATCTATCGTAAACCCCTTGTCGTCATGGGTCCTGTTCGTAATCCCTTCAAACGACGATATTCTCGCAGTGCCGATACACTATTGCTGCTGTTCTGGTAATAGAGCTTCACCAGGAGCGCATATTCTGTCTTTTCCAATGGCATGGTGATTTCTGCAGATTGGTCGTTCACAGACGCATTGCGCTTTTCACACACCGCCATTTTTCACCTGGTGGCAACTGTTTGAAGTAAGTTTTTTTTCGTTGGAATTCTCTTCCCCATGCTCTACATATCTTATATACAAAGTTGCATTACTATCCGTGTAATAATGCGGTATCCAGACCACCAGAAGTGGGGAACTTTAATTATAACCACCCAGTATATTGGCTAAAATATTAATTCTAAGGATCAGATTTTGGAGTGAAATAAATAAAGTCAAATAAACTATTTAATTTGATAATTAAGTTTACTTGATATTATTTGCCTTCAACAGACATTATGCAGATACTTTTTAAAGAATTAAATATTTACTGGTTCATTAAATACTGAGAGATCCAAATTAAAGAGGAGGTGTTTAGATCTCTGTATAGGAAAAACTACTGGGCAACCAAATTTCGTACATATTGTCCTGAGTAGCCTATGCGGTTTCGATTTCTGAAGAAGAAAAAGTAGTTCAAATTTCGGTCGCTAAGGGTGAATTGTGGCGCTGCTGTCCGCGTAATTTACATGTTGTGACGTAATCGAATAAGCTAGTCTACAAAAGAAGTCACAAAGCATTTTTCACAAATCCACGACTTGCGCAGAATCATGAAGCTCTATCGGATCGCGCGTTAGGCCTACTTGTTAAACTCTTCTATCAACGAAACAGCAATGCTTCTGCTGCACTTAAGGCATTTCGGCAATTAAAAGGTTTCTGTAGAGGTCCACTGACGATTACTAATATTCCGAAAAGGATTTTTCGTTTTGAAGAGACAGGAACTTTTGCTGTAAAACCCGGACGAGGTCGTTCGTTGTTCGAATGATGGATGACGCAAAGCCTTGGCGAATACTGTGGAGTATTCAGGCTTATTTCCATTTGAATGTGATGTAAACACTCGTTACTGCCGTATTGGTTTAACAGTAATCCTCATGCTTAATCATCAAATTCCATTGCATTCAGTAAAGGTAAGTGTTTGGTTTGGCTTCATGGCATCCTTCATCATTGGTTCTTACTTCTTGGAAGAAAACACAGCTTCGGGAATAGAAAACGCCAATGGCCTACAGATTGCCTATTGAACTGGTATGTCTAAAACGGACTGGACAGTTATAGGACAAAGGGACCACGTCCTTACATCATGCACATCCTTATTTAAAATAGTACCAGTGGCCCTAATATTCATTGTAGATAGTTCAGGCTTCTGCAATCGAATAAGTAGTGATGCAGATTATTGTACGATGTAAAATTAGTAGTTGGGTTAATCTTGATTTTGATTTTTAGTCTACTTTTCTAAGAAAAGTTTGAGGCTTATCAAATCAATCAGTCTGTGTGTGTCTCCTTCTTTAATACTTTTGAACCTATTGATGGATCTTTTTGAATGTATAATTAACTAGTGTATACGATCTGACTTTTAACTTTACTGCAGACCAAATGGTTGATGAAGTTCGTGGCGTCATTGATGTTTGTTAGGTAAGGTGAGGTGGAAGCCCTGAGATCTACTTCGTGTTGTTTTTGTGTCTGTGGAGGTGCCCCCCCCCTCCCCCCAAACTTAAAGACGTTGTCATTTTCGAATATTTTTCATATTTTATTTAAAATCAAAATAATAAACTTGATCGTTGAAATTTTTTTTTAAGTGGGTCCTTGCTGAGAAATTAGCGACAAAAATTTCAATAACATGAAGCAACTTCAAGCAATTTAAGCAATTAATGCGAATGTAATTTTTTGAGAAATGGATTATTTCTATATTTCTTTTTATATTTAGGAAATATCATAGATTTTAAAAATAAACATAGGCTTTCTTCTTATGTTCATTTGATAATTAAGAAATTTTAAATAATATCATTTTAGAGAAATTAGATTTTTAATTCTTCCAAGAGACTTTTGTATCTTTGTTTAGTTTAATCTTTGACTTTAAAATTTATTTTAGTACTTAAAAGCTAATCGATACTGTTTTGTTTGCTAGTTTCAGAATGTTCTAGCCGTTAATGAAACTAGTAATTTGGAGCAAGGAAGAAAATCTGTTACTACAGCTGAAATTAACACTGTAAGTAGATTATACAGGTTACTTCAATAATATTTACACTGAGTTGCCAATTTATTAACCACACCTATCTATTATATCATATCTGTTGTGGCTTTCGGTTTTATAGCCCATTCCAGACACTCAGATAAATGGTGTAATCTGAGCTGGCGTTTTGTGCACGAATGTTGATATTTCTTCTTCTTTTCTGTTCATTTAGCAAGTCTTTTGATCTCTCTGATCCACATTAGGCTTTTGTGCACAGGATCGCCAACTATAGGTAATTTTGGCTTTTCGCATTATTCTAAACCCCTTGAAAAAGTTGTCTATGAAAAGCCCAGAAGGTAGCCGTTTGGGAAGAACCAGTTTTTCTACATTGATTTTCATAGTACGTTCAAAATCACTAAGGGATTGCTCATTCTGATAAACGTTAAAGAAACTGATCAGTCTGATTTTTATAATATATCATTGTCGTATATCTGATTTTCATGTTAGAATGAACCATTTTTCTGACGAGGCATGGTTTACAGAACAACCTGACAACTCAGTATTTTGCAGCATAATATGTTTCGAGTAAATAAAACATGTTGTTATCTACATTAATTATTTCCTTTTTTTTTTTAAAGTCTTGTTTTCAAGACTTTAGCCAATCTGTATTTGGTTTTCAAATTGAAAATTTATATTGAAATGACCTTTTAAATTAATTTTTTTCCTAGATTTCTAGTGAAGTTCAGCCAAGTAGACATTATTACGAGTATTATTATGCAAAATTAATAATACGTCTTCATGCATTTTTATAGAATATCAATTTCGAGGAAATTTCGTTCGGAGATTTTAATGAAATACAAGGTGGCTATAATTTAAGACTTGTTCAGAGCCCTCGACTGAAAAATGTAGAAATTGAATTAAACTTGGTGTAAGAACTCAATAATGAAATTTATTACATCCATGATCAAGTAATAGGAGGACCATCCTTTGTGCAGTTTTTGAAAGCAAAATGTATTATTAAGAAATGAAAAGCAAATATTCAATGAATACATTTTTGGGATTAGTGAAATAATATATGGTTTCTGTATTGCGTTAATAAAAAACAAAAAGTCAGATTGTTATTCGGGCTATTGTACAAGTGAATTGAGTGTGAACGTAAATTTACTTGATGCATAGCGGTTGTCATAGCAACTGTTTTTTGTATTGTTTGATAAAGAATAAAACAAAGAGATCGACAATCATGATGAGAAGAGGACGTGACTTCATGAATGTTTTTTTGACATTTTGGAGGTGTATAAAATCCCCAAGATGTTCCACGTGTTAATAATACTTAGACACATGAGAATGCTTTCTGCTATCAAAAGAGACTCATCACAAGTGAAATATCAAATCCTGTTTATCGCAATATACACGAGTAAGGAAAGCAGGGTTTGTACTCATTGATTTGTACACCTGACTGGAATAAACATGAAAATGTTATTGTCTACAAATCCTAGAGTAAATCCGAATAAAAAAAGGCAAGATTCTTCGCATAGAATTACAAGAGGTATATAAAACTATTTTTGTTGTTATTCCGAAATGGAATCTAAGAAGAATGCATCAAGTTTTCCAACAAATTTGTTTCACACTGTCAATTCAGACTATCTGCAAGTCTATTTGATTTGAAAGTATCTTCGACTAAATGGAACATTGAATAAACCAAACATTGATGGATGATTGTCTGATGAAATATAAAGTGTTATAACTCTAAAAAGAATATACGGTAGTTATCAGAATGATTGAAAACCATGTTTAATAATAAAAGGTGAAAGAATGATAGTGGAAGGTAGAAAGACATTTTCAAATCAATCAGTCATGGAAATGAAAACTTTGAATTATAATATTTATCTTAGACTTTTCCAAATATTCGTATTTTCTTAATTATAAAGTAATTCTAAATATTTTATATATATTTAGGGTATACCAAAGCAGTGCAGTAATGTAACAAAAGGGCTGTTCCATTTTGAGGATTTGACGAATCTGTTTTACTTCTGCAATGGAAATGAGTGGATCCCTTGGAACATTTTTACTAGTTTCTATGACAGTTTTCAGGATACCAATAATACTTACTCTAGTGACAGTAATCCTACATCAGATGTTCAACTCTATACAAAACAAACAAAAACAACAAGCAGTACGTATTCTTTAGCAAAGGATATCAATAATAACTCTTCAGTGTTTAATCAGGAAACTATAGATATACTAAAAGATATGGAATTAGAAGCATTGACTAAACGTATAAATACCAATGGAAAGAATCTTTCGTCAGAAGCCCATTGTTCTGAAGGTAAGAAAATTATATTAATATTTGATAGATATAATTTTCACGTTAATTTAATACAAAGTTTTGTAACTTACAATGACAGTCACATTTGTTCAGTGAAGTAGTTTTGGACCTACTGAAATATGGAGTTGTTTCGTTATGTCTTTTTTTTTACTAGTGATCAACAGACAGGAATTAATGCCTCAGCAATTATCGTTTAAAAGAATTAAACAACAAAATGTAGGATTACAAAAAGAAAATAATTTCCTCTATTACTCAAATTTATTGAACCAAAATTCCTAATCAGTTGTTTTCGAACTTAAAAAAGATGAGGCTTATAAAAAGGGAGGCTAATTGTGGATCATTTTTTGTAGCCAATCAGAAAACAATGTATGGTTTTTTGTCTTTAATTGGACCACTAGCATAGCTACAGACGGATCTTGACGATCTCGTATTTTCGTGATTTCACGTAATTTACGCGAGAATAGCCTCTATCCATGTCTTCTCACAAAATGGCGAGAAAGAAGGCTTATCGACTCCGGGAAAGAAGCGACCACGAGCAAGCCCCGTTACTGATGTAGACGATTTTGACCGATGCATCCATCGTCTCTACGCTGAAGGTAAAAATCCAACTTTAATATTTTTTCTCTAGCATTTTCCTAGTGACAGACATTCAAAATACTAAATTCCTGGAGACCTGCTGAGAGGCTAATGGCCAGATCTCGTGTTTTCCGTAATTCTCACGCAAACGAGATCGTCAACATCCATCTGTTAGACTGTATTAAGACTTTCCTTCTATTGCTTTCTCACGAGGAATCTTGGATAATAAAGATTCGAAATATTCGATGACTTTGCATATATTTTTCGGATGGGAAATGACCCTTCAAAATGTAAAGATAACAAAATAAAAAAAAAACAAAAACAAAAAACAATATATTGTGGAAATTGTTGTTTTTTTATTTTGTTGTCTTTAGTTCTTGAGGGGTCATTTCCCATCCGAAGAATATGTTTCTCTTCCCCTTGTACACCTTTTGGGTCTTGGACTGGCTGAGTAGCCTTGACTGATGAGAGCCTAATAGGCTCAAAACAGCTGTCCCAAGGTCTCAGCTTGACTCAAAAGGCATTCCATTATCATTTGTATATATTTTTATGAATTTAATTCAAATGTGTTTACCAATTCCTCCATGAACTTTAAATCTACAAACGTTAAATTTCATTACAAATAATTCTTTTCAAATAATGGGAGGGATAAGAGTGACATTAGGAGGATGATTCATATATATTTACAATGCTTTAAATTTTATGATTATGTACATCCTTAGTATGAACGTAAGAAGTGTCAAAATTTTAACTAATTTGCAGTGGCCTACAGTGTATCAGTCTATATAAAATTTGATAGTTTAGTATCTTTCTAAAAGATGGCTTTTTTTCTCAACATTAGGTGTGCAAAGATTATGTTTTACATAATGCTTGCAGGGTAGACCCGTTGCTAGAATTTTCTTTCGGGGAGGGCTCATTCCTAGAAAAAGTGGTGGTCAGCCATGCTAAGAAAAGCACAACTCCCTGGCTTCCCATGGATGTTGTAAGAGACAACTAAGGAATTGATACGACTACTGTTCGTTTGCGAAAGCCAGAAGCACCACTGGCGGACGATTTTACTCCGCAGAGGGGTGATACGCTGAGATGGGCACTTTCCTAAGAAATTCTTTTGGACATTTTTGCTTTTAAGAAAAAAATAACGGAGGAGCATTTTTGCAATAGTATTTATTCTTTCCATAATTCTTTCCCGAAAAGCGCAAATAGAACGCAGCTACTAGTAAACTAACACTGATAAAAAGTAAACATCCCCTTATGTAGAATAAACAGGAAACACGCACAAATAAATAATGGTAAATAATAAAAGTTATATTTAAACAAATAAAGGTACATGATTAATTATTTATTTGTGCGAGTTTCCTGTTTATTCTACATAAGTTCCTTCCGCAAGTTAAAGAAAGTTCAAAGTAAACATCCCCTCTTTATTTCTCCTCAATCCTATTTTGATGAAATCGAAGGAGACCTGACGCATGCGCAAAGGCGATGAAGGTTCTCGTAAACACAAACGAAGAGTTCGTTTGATTTCAACTCTGAAATCACTCTGCTAGGCTCAGCCTAGCAACGCACTTGCTTGCGTTTGGCATCGATGTCGTAAAACAGGGGGAGAAGTTCATTAGAAAAGGGGACAAAGTCTATTAAGAGAACCCTTGGGTCTTTTACCATTGCAACGAAACCTATTTCTCTGCACGACAACAAGGGGATCTTCACAATGGAAACGATTATTAGATTGCTTGAGGAGGGCTTTAAAAGGGTAGATTCTTGCGGTTTTAGCCACCGGCTAAGCAACATCGCTGCAAGAGAGAGATTTTTCTTTTGTTAAGAGTTCGGGGGAGGGGACTTTAGGCTCACACCCTCATCCTGGCTACGTGCAATAGATTCCATGTAGTAGATTGACTTTTTCATTGTCTTCACAATGTCTAAATTTTGTGTAGACTTGTTTTGGTAATCTTTTCGTTAGATGCAATGAATTCAGTTTCTACAATAACAAAATCGCATTCCAATTAAATTGTCTAATTTTCACCAGAAAAAAAAACACAAAAAAAACAACAATTACAATAATGCTGTAATAGGAAGGTAGTTTTTATTACTTTGTATTTTATATTGTCATGCTGTACTAATGTGTCCTTTAACGGTCATATAATGTGTATTTTGTTTAGACTTTGAACACAATTTTTTATTAGCATTATTTTTTATTAAGTATATGGTTTGAGAAATCGACTGTGAACTACTTCACAAAAATTTTATACATTTTTTTGTTGAGTTCACGGTTTGAGTTTTAAAGTTTTGTGTTCATTTTTCTGAAAATTTCTTGAGTTTCTCAGTGCACAATTATCCCATCTATTCATAAAAGCCTACAGTTTTTTTTTCACTGAGGTATTCTTTTTATTTGTGTTTTTATTTGAAGTTGTACAGTTAAAGTATGCCTATTTAGACTTCTGATGCTACTAGTGATTAGAATTGAATGAAATTTGGTAAGTTCAGGACATGCAGAAGAGATTATGATCAAAAAAGAGATTATTTTCTTTATTTGTTTTTTGCTGTATCCCACAGCCGAGTGCGGGTTTAGATGCCTTTCAGGCTGTCCGATCTTGTCATTTAGGGGTAAATCTAGTTGATGATCCATAATAATGATGAAATATCTATTCTAGATTCCCCGTCAGTGACAAAATTAGAAGCATGGATTGGTTTTTGTTTATTTTAGGGCATGATGGGAGATTTTTCCTTTTTTTCCAAAAAAGAGATTAGTTCACATTTTCTGTTGATCATGCATACTCTTCTGGATATAAAAGTAATTGGATATAACAGTAGTATTCATTGCCCTCTGATGTCAAAAACATGAATCACTTTTAATTTTGTTCTTAACCTCTTTGCCTGTCCTTGAATATCTCCTTGATAAATTTCATTCAATTCTGACCATTACTCGATGCCCCCGAGGCCTGTTTGAGTCGAGATACTTGAATTGTAGTAACAGTGCACTGAGTTCTTTGATTTACTTTCAAGGTCTCTGTCATTTAGATTAGTTTTCAGGAAATGGTAGTCAATAAAATCCATTTCTGTTTTTTGTTGGAAATTATTAATTGAAATTATCTTTCACTGCAATTTGCCTTTCTACTTCTCCTGGTGAAATTCGAATGTCTACCAAAAGAACTAAGTCGTGTTCATTACTCTGTATGATATTACCATATGTAATAGAAATTGGTTTTAATAATTAAAATATTTGACTATTTGGTAACATGGATCCAATGTATTAATTTTTAGGTTGGGAATTATTCGCCAATTCCTGTCACTTAGTTGTGGATATTAGATTAAAATGGACAGAAGCTGAAAAATACTGCAGAAATATTTCTTCATATTTGACTTCAGTTACCTCTCAAGTTCATAATACTTGGCTACTCAGATTAACAAACCAACCTTTTTGGATAGGTAAGTGCAATTTATATTTTTCGTTATTTAATTGAAATACACTCTAGGGCAAACAAAACAACAACAACGTTGTACTTGGAAAAATAGTTTAATCATGATGTGCAAAGAGGATGGAAAGAAAATGACGCCAGAACACTGTGAGAGTAATGTAGCTGTTTACTTCGGAATAAGAGGCCCCTAATCGGCATATGTTAGTATGTTGTGGGGCCGCCTCTTGCGGCGATACAATCATGCTGATATAAGGTGTGACAGTGACTGATGATGTCTTGTAGAAGATTCATTTCAATGTCATGGAGTTGCCGGGATTGTTTGCCCACGTTGCCAACATTGACTGTAATCGCCGTCCCAATATGTCTCAGACAATGTTCTATACGTGATAGGTCTGGCGATCTTTCAGGCCAACTAAGTGTTGGAACACCACATAGAACTAGAGATATTCGACGTAAGCGATCGGGCATTATCTTGCTGAAAACGGCTCTTGGAAGACTTGTCAGCATAGACAGAACGAAAAGTCGCAGGATGTCCTGTACGTAACGTTGTGCTGTGACAGTACTCCGAAGGACAACTAAGGGTGACCTGGTGCAAGGGCTTTCCAAACGAGGACGCTAGGTGTGACGGCCGTGTCACGCTCTAAAGTTAGGTGAGTGAGGCGCGCTGGCCTAGTCGTCTCTACACACACCTTTGGCGGTGCGGTCCTAGATTCATCACTAAACTGCCCCAATCACTTACATTCCACGCTGCTCTGGCGCAACATCACTGCAGGCGGTGTTGGCGATACTGAGGGCTCAGTGGTGGTCTTCATAACGGATGCCGGCATCGCAATCCATCCTCTGGTAACCTTCTGGTTCATTGTGACACAACAGGCTGCAGAGATACCATTAACTCTTCTCGGATGGCCTTTAGGGAAACTGTTGATGTCCTGGGGCCGATCTTACGATCCTTCCTCGTATTAGTTCTTCTTGGCCGACCACTGCCCTTCTGACGGGTACGTGTGGTTGCCGGACCCATTGCTGCCAATAACGTCTTATTGTGGCATCACCGCGACCCCAGTGGCAGGTGATAGAACGATATGTCCAACCTGACTCTCTCAAGCCTACGATACGCCCTCTGTCAAATTCACTCAGTTGTTGATACGATGGTCGTGGCATCCTCAACGGCTACAATGCGGCATCCAACGACAACAACGTTGGGAAGTGCCGAAACGAGAGAGAAACGCTACTTATAAGCAATGCACTATGCATGGTTCAAATGCGCCGTAGCGCCTGCCTCTCATTCATTGGTTGCGATTTTTATCTTAGAGTATGTAACCTATATTTATCAACATATCACTAATCTTGTTTTAGCAAAATACAAAACACTTAAAATCAGCTTTACTTGATGATTTTTGATTAAACTGTCCAGGTCTTTTCTTCGGTCATTGGCAATTAGTTGTATGAGAACCAGAGTATTCTAGCCCTAATTTTGTCGATTTTGACTTTATTTATTAATACATCCTTTAAATGATTATATGATGTTTCTATTCTTTTTAATGTTGAGCACTTATATTAGTAAATGAATTGCGATTTGGACAATTGAGTTCTATCTGCAGAAGTTAGGAATATTGAAAACACAGAAGTTTTAAAATGTCAATAAAAATATAGAATTAAAAATATCAATAAGTTGCAGATAACATTGATAAAGAAAAAAAAATGTAAGTATTAAATCAGTGTAGATCTCAAGAACTTTTTACTTCTACATATATTCAGCATCATTTTTTTTTTGTATTAAAAATTTGTTTTATTTTGCTGTTTTGTACAAAGACGTGAGTCTTAAGTCATATAAACTTATTTTTACCGAACCAAACTTATTTTTATAATTCAGTTAGTTCTGTAAGCGTTGTGGATATCTATTTCAATTGGTCCGCTAGCTATTGGGAATATTCAGTCAACGCAGTGACATAGACTGTATAAATGATCATGGTTTTTGGCCATTGACAAGTGCAGGAGTCTCGTAACTTGTTTCAATACACACATTTTATATTGAATAAAATGTGGGCTGTCACACACACACTTACAACTGCTTTACATTTTAAAACCAGTTTCAATAATCTAACATTTCTTGTTCACCTATTTTATTGTTGAACTTCGAAGTTCAAACAAAACTTTCCAAATGTCCGATAGAACCTGTATGTTCCTGTTTTCAAAGAGGAAACTATAGTTAATTGCAGCATAATGATTTTGTTTTCAATATCTTATTTGTGTTCATAAAAATGTTGCTTTAAACAACATTCAGTTTGGTAGCATTTAAAGATTCAAGTAGATCTCTGAATAGAATCTTTTGATTATGAATCAGTATTTATTCCTATTAAGTCATTTTATAAAACTTGCTCAGTGTGTTCGCTATTCATGTTTTTACATAACTGAGATTTTGGGGACATCGTTTTGCTTCCTTCACTACTACAAGTGTAGAGATTTCGTTAATTCAATCCTAAAGCGGGGTCAACACGATCATTGCACAGCTTTGTGCAAAGTTGTATGCCCAACTTTGCTGTTTGAGCGCTTTTCAAGCTGCTTGAGCAGAGTTGTATCCGGATTTGTATGCAGCAAAAGCTGCAAGACCCGAGGATGCAACTCCAAAAGCTGCATGTACGGCACCCAATCATAGCGCAGCGTTGGGACACATCACGCATGACGTCACGCCCATGGGAAAACATGGCGACAAAACAGATTTCCGTCGCTTTAAATTGACGGACAGCGATTACAGACAGATTACCAGATATTTCCGAAATTCCTGCACGCAGAAATAAAGTTTATATGTAAATGCATTAATTTATTGCGGTAGAATTTTACAGAGCGTTTGATAAACCTCGATATTTGCAATTTTTCACTGCAACAAACAAAACAACAATTGCTGTCAGTTTGCCAATTTCTGAACAAAGCCACGGGACGTAATTGTTGGCAATTCCCACTGTAATAATAGCGGCTGTTAATCATTGTTCTTCGTGTTTCGCATTATTGCCTTCCCTTGCGAATACAGATCGGCTAATAGTAGTAGCGCATTATTTGTGTTTTGTTGGCGTTAATTGCAGCTCCTGTGTTGCAGGCCAGCACCGCAATTTCTGTCATGTATTATCAACTGATGTCATTGCAATTCATCCTTTGCTTCGTGTGTTGTCAGCATGGCGGCGCCCACCAAGCTGCATCGTTTTCTCCCATACCTTTCACCGAGTTTCAACTTTTTCACCGAGTTGTACAGCAAAAGCTGCATCGTGTTCACTCCGCTTAAGTTTAATAAATCCAATAACTGATGATGGCCATATTCTGCATTCATCAGGGATATTGTTTATTTCCAGAGCTCCTTAGTCTAGGAGCAAAAAGTGCTTCAAGCATTTTTTTAATGTACTATTAATTCCACTTATAAATGGGATGATGGCATATTTACTACTTTTTTATTCGTTATTGATGCTATTGGGGTTACTCATGCGATATTGTTGTAATTTCTTTTAATGAATTCGATGGGCTAGTTGGATCGGATGATGACTAGTTGGTGCAAGTATTCTTTTAAAGTTCGACGATAAGTTACATTAGTAATTTGGACAAACCTTATATTTCATTTGGGATATTTATCTTTTAGTATATTATACAAATCTTCCAACCTATTAATGTTAGACTTTTCTTTGAAAATAAAGATCCCTTCCCGACTATTGATGGTATCATTGACGCTTATTACAGTAGAATGAATGTTAGGAATAAAAATGATTGTCTAGTTATTGTTTGTAGCGCATGCAGCCGTGGGTTTTAATTTGTTTGTATTTTGTTTTTTTCTTCTGATTCTTGTCATTGGATGTCATAGGAAATATTTTGCTTTTTCACAAATGATTTTATCTTATTGTTTCCAAATCGATAAAAGAAATCAAACACTTACAATGATGATTGTACTTTTGTTCATTTTTGATTGCAGTGGTGAAATTTCAGACTGTTGACTGACAGTTAATATAAGTAATAAGCTTTTTTAGCTTTTTAACTTCACTGTTAACTTTTCAACTTGATAACTTCATCTTGTAAGTTAAAATTGATGATGATATTCAGTGTTTAGCAGAAATGTTGTTGTTTCTAAACCTACTTGAATTGGCGCAGATGAATATTGTCGTATGGTTTAGTTTCGAAAGTTCACTTCATCTCAATATTAACAGAAAATGAGTGTCTTAATACCAATACCTTCAACACAAAGAAATTGACTGATTTTTCTCATCCGTTTATCTTTGTTCGATAAACAACTATTTCAGCAACCATAGCACATTGGAAAATGTAATTAATGAAGATAGTTGAGGTATCGAAACAAGATAACTCTTCATTCGCAACTGTAAGTAAAAAAACAACAACAATCAAAGTGGGTTCATACAGAATAGTGAAATGTCTGATTGTGTGAATGTTTGCAGAATAAGATGTCTGTTAACAATTTTCTTTCTCCCGACAGTCATTAATACAAGAAGCGTAAAGGCTGTTTTATTGTTTTAACTTAAAGATGGATATCATTACTCGAAGCTCCATTCAGAATCAGTTACTTCAGTGACATTTTCACCTTTCGTAAATAGTTTACAACTTCCTACGGGTTGTAAAAATTTAAACTTTTATTAATTTCACATACACTATTGACTTGATAATCGGAATATTACGAAACAGATGAGCTGAGGGTGAGACCACCTGACAGTTTTAAATTTACAGAATTTTTAGGTTTTCTAGTTCTTTAATAGAATTTACTATACAAAAAGCCGACTAGTAATAACAGGAAAGGAATATTATAGTTTTCAATATTTTGTATTTTTTTTTGTCATCCTAATAATGCCATAATCTTTTTTTAAATTGTGAAAAGATAATTTTGTTTTCAATTCTAGGTTATTGTTTCAACGAAAGCAGTCAGAGATGGGCTTTTATAAATCAAGATACATCCAATTTCACATTCTGGCGGAAAGGTTTCCCCAAACTTTTCAATAAACACTGCACATTGGTTACAGTCCCTAAAGGAAGATGGATCAATAGGGCTTGTGATCAAGAGTTACGTACTTTTATATGTTCAAAGTCTATTATTTAATTAACAATAAAAGTGAACTTGGACTCTTAAATATTTAAAATTAATGCTTTTTTTTATATTTTTAATTAAAACCAAGAATTTTGATTAACAGCCTCATTAATTGCTTTTTTTTTGTTAACTTTCGATCATCAAAGCAGTAATGATAGCTTTTGCCCGGGAAAAACCTAACAACTATTTCTTTCATTGTACAATGTGCAAAACAGGGAGTGGTAAGAGATCCAGTGTCCATTCCAATAGAGCTCATGTCTTTCCAACGATTTTCGGTTACACTGTAATGGCGCAGAAATAATTTCAGGTAATCAGTTGGTGACTGGGCAATTAGTAAGAGGAAAAGTTGTTTTTTACTGCCGACCAGGTGAAGTCGTACTTCGTTGAGGTGTTTGAACTGGAGATTCTGACGTTCCTCCGTAATCGTGCCATTTTTATGATTGTAGCGGATAAACGCATATTCCTGCTGCGTGGACAAATAGCCAATAACTGCTGTGAAAGAACCTGTTTGGCCTACAATCATTTTTCCACCAACCGGAATTTGCCCCAGTTCTACAGGATCCCTTCTTTCTTCCTCGCTTTCTAGTGGATGGATCATTATTCTTCCTTGGATATCCGCTGTAATAATGCTCGTGGTCAGAGTCAAATTGATAATTTCAGCTTCCACTAAGTCAGGATGTTCTTCCAGGAAGATATCCCTCATCCACTGACCCATTTACATTTTTGAATGCATAGTTTATCATTTGCATCTTTGCCAATTAGAAACAAGTTAATTATACGTTGATTGAAGACATCAAATTCCTCTAATGTTAGCATGAAACAAAGTCGATCCTTAGAGATAGAAAGAATGTTTTTCATCAGAACATCTGATTCAGTCAGGAGTGGGTTTTGGAGGATTTTCATCATCTGGCAATCGGACACCTTGCGGAAGTCGATGCTTTGCTAGAGTTCAGAGAGGCAGCAGAGACGGGTATCTTTGAAGGCGTTTATCATTACTGCTTTGATGATCGAAAGTTATCAGAAAGATTGGAAAACAATGATGTCACTGGAATTGCTTTTTTTTTTTGTCTTATTTTAGATCAATTATACTATAAAACTATTTTGTTATGTCCTATTTATCTGATTCCAAAATATATTTTTTAAAATAATATTAATAAAATTTCTTTATTATTTTTAGTTAACTCTTTTGAAAATTAATTTGAGCTAGAGATTATTTTCAATCAATGTCATTGTTATCAATATAGAAATAAATGAAAATTGTTATATTAATCTTAGCCTTTTAGTTGAAATTCCATATTTTTTCATTCTCTGCCTTCTTTTTTTAATTCAGTAGTTTTGTTTTATTTTTTCATAGGTTTAATAATGAATTATAACAATCTACCAAAATTTTTTTACGCACCATGATTTGAAATTTCTTATTTGCTCAAGTATGCTTTGGTTTAAAGCTATTTCAGATGAAGTTGGCGAAGATTATTCCAAAAATGAGCAGTAACCTAATCATATGATTGCCAATCAGATGCTCGTCAATGATAAATTGAGGAATATAGACTTATTATTAACTTTCTTTTTATCTAGTCTTTTTAATAGCCAATAGAACCATGAATATGTCTGCCAAATATTAATAATTTTAAATTCACCCTTTATTCTGCTACAGTTTCTTTATAACATTTTAGAAGACAAAGGGAATAACAGCAAATCTGTTCAATATTAATAAAGGAACATTGAAATTCATAAGAATATCCATTTTATCTCGAAATAAATCGAGATTATCTTGGTTTATCTTTTCTATCCTGCAGTTTCTAAATAATTGTAGCAATATCAATGCAACTCAACGACTACTAATACCACAACAACCTCATAAAAGATTAACCCATTTTATTGAACACTAAAGTTATCAAAATTATTAAAGAAACAAACATCAAACTGCAAGTTAACAATTGACGGCTAAAAAAAAAAATAATCTCTCGATTATATAGATAAATACTTTTTTCAACCGTCAAAAAATTCTAATAAAAATCTATTAATCGGTAAGTGGGTAATAATAATTGTTTAAAAGTTAGTTCTATAAAAAAGAAAATCAGAACATAATACCAATAATTATTTACACTCTCTCTTTAGAGTTTCGGACTGATAAATAGTGGGAGTTTATATCGAAGACTAAAGCCCACTCATTTTCATTAAATAGTTATTTACATTAATTTCAAAACTGAACTACAAGTACACTAAATAATTTGAAAACCATAGACACAGACAGAAATACAGGATAAAGATAGTATCTTAGTCATTCTTTTCAGTTACCAAGAATATTATAAGTAGAATTGTAAAATGTTTGCCTTGAAAAATTTCACAATTGAAGACATGTAAATTTAATGGGACGTGCAAATATTATACTTCACGAATAAACTCTCCCAGAGTCACGAAGAAAGTTGATGTAGCACAACTTGGATAGCAATAAAACCTTAATATCTCGAAAGGCATTGCTCCTCGAAAAATTTCAAAGCAACTTTTTTCGAAAGATTTAAAATAGCCAAATTACTGCGCAAACAAATCCCTCAATTTAAGAGCCATTTTATTAAGATAATTTCTATTATTTAATGTTCATGTACTTGGTGAAAACTTCAGTCAACATGTGCATGATTATATTCAAAAATAGATAACTGCAATTTGTTTAGTTAATGTGATTAATAATGAAATAATTAATAATGAAACGAGAATGTAATTTACATAATGTTATTGTAATTTGTTTAACCTCTTAATTTTTATGTTATGCATTTTCTTTAACTGAGTCATTTTATTTGATAAAAGCCATTCCCCCAATTAAGGTAGTCTAATTTGTATTTTTTTTCTTGTAGTTTTGATGCTGGTGCGTCAACAGTAAAACAAACTGACGACGACGCTTGGCGAGATTAAAACGAGACCTAACACGTTTCGAAATTTAAATCAGTCAGAAAAAAAACACCGCCTCAAAGCACAAGTCCTTATTTAATTCTTTCTTAGTTTCCGGTTTCAAAACTGTTGTTTATGGAAAAAAAAACCAAAACAAACATTTATTTGCGTTTTATTTTTAAAAGCCCTTTTCAGGATCACAGTAGTACAAATTATATAGTTAAAAATAGAGCAAAATATTAAGAGGAATATATATATATATAAATCCTTCATACCAATAGCAGTTAAGCGATAAATTCATCGTGCAGCATTTTCTTGTTGATTAAAGATAATCACTGTTATATTTCTTAAAATCTTTTTCAGAGGCCATTATTGACATCACGATACGTCCCCTTCCGTCTCATAGTAGCGTTTTAATCTCGCAGTTCGTCTTTCATTTGTCAAACTAAGTTTTTTTTTTACCTTTGGTCAAGATACATTTATAACTGAATATAATGAACAAATAAATAAATAAATAACTCGGCTGCTGATCTTAAGCCGGAAATGATTTTTAATGCTTTCATCGCTCATCCGGAAATTGAGTGAATTGGGGGGGAATGGGAGGCCGCATTATTGACTAAACATACAGACCGATTGCAACATATATTGAAAGAATAAATGTGACGATTTTTTAAAGACTATATGGCATAAATATCAAATTAATAAAAAAGAATACTTACACACAAAAATTAAATTAATTAAAAAAGTTTTACAGTGTTTCGGAAATGGTAGACAAAGCGGAGAGATACAGGTTCGTTTTGAGTCAAAAATGTTCTATGACATTTTGTTGTACGGGCCGTAGTTTTAGAGTGAGGAATAGTCCCTAATCAAAGAAAGCTCAGTTTACATTAGAAAGTGTAAGTAAATAAGGTAAAGGTTTATTACAAATAGCAATCCGGATAACAAATGTCATGACTAAAAACAGGTATGATAATTAAAGAAAATGCTGATTATGGACTAAAATGACTAGTGATTTTCAGTGAAGCGTTCTGTTTTGTCTCGGAGTAGATGACCACAATATTCGAATAGATATGCGGACGGAAAGCCTCTAAATTAGCAATGTCAGGTGTCAAATGAAAGCCTATGCTAGTAATTAATAATACTACTACTTCTTCTTCTTACGAGTTTGGCCTACTATGGACCGCGGGAAACAATTGACTAGATGAATAGTCTTTTCCTCTCCTCCCAGTATTTCTTCATTCTCTCACTCTGCTTCCGCCTTCTATCATCTGACCAGATTACCTTGGTCCTCGTAGTTTCTTTACCCTGGAACCCCCTGAATCCATTAACTCTCATTCTAAACATTTTCCTTTTCCAGATCTCTTCTGAATTAATCCCAACTTGTTCCATGTCTCTTCTAGTTTCCTCAACCCATTTAGTCGTCGACTTTAAGTTGGTGGTATAGTTGAAGATCTTCTT
>JAFIDM010009631.1:6787409-6822764 GCA_023159025.1 Thereuonema tuberculata
ACGATATTAAACAGAATTGGTGAAAGTCCATCCCCCTGCCTAACTCCTGTCTTAATCTGAAAGGGCTCTGAAATTTCCTCCTGAAATTTAACTTTAGAGACAGTATCTATTAATGTTTGTCTGATGATAGATCTTGTTTTTTTATCCACGCCGAATTCTTCCAAGACATTAATTAATAATACATTAATACATTGCATCGATGAGATACTTTCATCCGTTTGGTGGCGCATATCTTCATGATGCCATTTACCAATAGGGCATATATCAATATATGACACAGAGGATATATCCGATTACACGTAGCTATCATCTCCCGGAAATGTCAACGTAATACTGCATTCACGCTTGCCAAGCCATGCTGACTGTTCTGATGCCAAGCCATCTCCCGTCGAACACTCATGGACTTCAGGGGATCTGAAAAAGCAACAGCAAAATTCTTGATCACTTATACCAACATATAGCTCACGATATTGCTGTTGACTCTGCAACGACGTAGCTGCTTGTGTAGTTAACAGAGAACTTATACTCTACTCAGATTTCGTCGGTTTAGTGCCAACTTGACTGTTAATTGACCTACTAAAGTTTTCTAATCATTTCTTATTCACAATTTCATGTGAAGTTTCTTGCCAATGTAGACTGCTGCAAAGTGAAATTTTTTTTTGTCAAAGAGTGTGTATTTTGTGATGATATTTTTGATCAACTTTATAAATAAAATAAAATTATGTAATATAAGATGAAAATATAAATTACAAAATGAATTTGAAGAGTTGGTAAGTTTTCAATAATGTTTTGTTGGTCAAAGGAATTGTGGTTCTTCTGAACTTGGACTTTCTTATCTTCAGAGAGATTCAAAAAATTATTCATTGTGTATTTAGCTATACTAGAATCAAACCATGGAAATTAGCAAAACTTTAATAATAAAAAAAAAAGCAATATCTAAGAAACGTACAAGAAATTAGCTTTCATTTGGTTTTCAATTGCAAGATTCGCTATCTTGTTAAAGATTGCATTAATAAAAGATACATAAATGATTAAACAATTTTGATAAGTTGTTTTTAGTGCTAATATCCACAATCCAAAGCAAGAGAAAAAACTTAGCAATGGATAGAAAATATTCCAATATCCATCCTATTCGCCACATCGAATATGTATTTGCTCTATTGACGTTGTATTTCCAATAAAGACAACAAAAACAAATTAAAAGTTTTTTATATACAATTTATTCTAATAATAATAAATAATACACATTTTATCTCAGGGTTTCATCCAGCAATTTACTCTAGGAAGGCTATTTATAGGATGGGTGCAGCATTCAGCACAATGACACCTCTCAAAGATATGGAAAGATGGAATTAGATTGCTTATATTTTCATTAACTTATGTCACTCGATGTAAATCTTATTTTTTGTTTTCAGCATTTCAAAATAATTTGTAAGGATTTTTTTTACAAGAGTTGATTATTGTCTCAACATTCCTTTATATCCCACCTAACCATGGGGTGTCATGTCTTTACACAGCCTCTAAAATGTATTCTTAATACATCATATTTTATATTCTTAAGAGACACCAACCTTCTTTTTTGAAATTTAATCAAAATTCATTTGCTTAGACTACGTTATAAGAGATAAACGTATTGGTACCATTTCTCACACTTTTTCTTTCATGAAGAATTACAACTTACAGCTCCTGAACCATTTCATTTTATGGAATTAGGATTGCATTAGGAATAGAATAGTAATGAAAACTTTATTGGAAATAGATATCAGACCTCATTTATGTGATCATCTTTCTTTTAGGCTCAATATCGAACATGTTATATTGGATCTTAAAACAGTGGCCGACTGTCTTAAGCACTATTGCCACAAAGAATTAAAAAACAAAATAGATTTTTATATTTAATTGAAAATCAAACACTAACAGAAATATTGTCTCCTTCAGAGTATATTTCATACGTTGGTTGAAAACTTTTTTGCAAATTTACGCTGTTTCATTTTGGTTAGATCCTAGAATTGAGGGGGAAAGTTTAGCAAATGAAAGTCATAGGAGTAAGTAAGAGCCTATCTACTAACAGAGTTGGGGGTAAGGATCCCCTAATACATTTAGTTTATTTTTTTCTGTAATATATAGAACTGCTTTATTTTCTCCCCATCTTCTAACGACGTCTGTAGCTGAAGCTTGTAATTGGCTTTTAAAATCGAGTGTAAAAACCTCTCTTCTTTCGAAATGAAGCCCAGTTGTGTTGCAGCTCCAGAACGTTCTTCTAATGGATGGTGACCAGACAGACAAAAGACAATTGTTGCTGGCCTTGAAAGGTTACTTGCCCTCAGGTTAGGTATTAATTTGAGATAGAAATCTTAATTTAATCTGTATAAACATGTAAAATCACTTACAACACAAGATGTTCTATATAAAATGACAGTTTCATCTATTGCTTCGAGAGGTTTCTTTGAAGAAGTTGAGACCTATTGTTTTTGAATCATTACTATTGATTTTCATAAATCTTTTCATATATCCACCGGATATTCATATCAATATTTTTTTCCCTCAAATAGTCACAAATTCATTTAATATTTCTTTTGGATTTTTTTTTTCATCTCCAAAGATAAGGCATAGCTAGATGAACTTGAGAACGTCAAACCTAAAAGGTCAATGTGGGATTATTTGACTGAGAAGATTGAGATGTATCCAACTATCTCCCAATTCCAAGTTCTTGCTTCAATGATCATCTTTAAAACCGTCGACCAACTGACGAACTGTTCAATATTTCTTCAGGTTCTCAGATCGATGGCTGTAACAGGAAGCTTTGAGATGATCACGTAGCTCAAGTGGTGTAGCTGTATGCCTTCGATTACCTGTGGGGAATGGGAATATTTTTTCCCAGCTTGTTTCTCTTTTCCGAAGGGCTCTACTGTACTTTCAAATGAGAACCAAGTTGGTTCTGATTTGAAAGTCTCAACCTTATCCTTGCTCCAGTCACTTGAGTTTAGAAGCCTCGCTTTTAATGAGTCTTTACTGACCTGCTTATCAATAACAATACGGACTCCTTTCTATTAATTATTTGAGCCCAATGGTTGTGGATTGACTGTTTTTTCTTCATATCTCTGAAAGTTTTGTGTGTAAAATTATGTTCAGTAAAAATGTACCTAAGCTTTCAGTTTAGTAATAAGAAGTGTGGAGAGATCAGAAACTTAAACAAAAACCTATGAAACTTTTAATTAATGATAAACATATAATTTAAGTTGCATTCATTATTACATTATTATAATTTAAGTTGCATTTTTTTTAACAAAACAGGAAAAGGTTCATCTGGTTTTTGAATATGGAGCTTTAAAGTTGTTTATTATTTAATGAAAAACTAGTAAGTGCTAAGTTTCTTGTATTGGTGAGTAATAACCAAATAATCTTAAACCATGATATGATAGGAAAATACTATTAAGTCCCAGTAAGTTTCTCAGTTCCCTTAATTGACATTTAGAGTAATATTTATTAAAAGATTACAGAAATTAAAAATTTGGCAGTCGAAGTTGAACTCTTTGGTTCTGATGCATTAATGAGTTTAACAAACGTGTGGCTTTTTGAATAATTATCTCTCTTTCGTCTTTTCTTGTCTATATTATCTTTGCAGTTCTTGCCATTGCATGGTCAACCATATCATCGAGCTCTGATGGAGTCATCCTTGAAGTTATTATTAAAGTTTCCTTAGTTATGTGACAAATTCTTAATTTTCGTTTGTTTTGTTTATCTGCCAAATGAGTCAAATGTATTAAGAAAGAACAGCTGATCTGTATATTATTAACTATATTGAACATCTCGATTAACCATTTTTATTGTAGATTCTATGCGAATCGATTGATATATAATCAGGACATTAAAATACTGAACTATTTTCTCTACTTGATGGAACACAAGTAGATGTATTTTATGTGAATGATACATGAAAAACATTTGTGGCTGAGGGCTGTCAGTGTGCTGGCTAGTACACGTAGGCAGTGATTAATTTTTTTTAGAGTAAACTGCAGTTCTTAAAAATAGAAGAATTTCTTAGTTATCTTTAGGACACATTGTCGAAGTACATTAGTTTCGACAATGAATATCGATTCAAATTGATGAGAAGTAAAATTAGCTGCCAGAGTTCTAAATATAATAATTTACCTAAATTTTATAGCTATTTTATTTTCCATTTCTTTTGCTGTGATCGCTGCAAGATTTGCAACACATTTTTCTAAAGTAAGGTCTATTACAGAAATGAAATTGGAGAACCAATTGGCAGTAGTCCACTTTGTTAACATCTCTGCAGTCTGAAAAAGAAAACACTACATTAATATAACGTTAATACAGGGGTTGCTCCAAAAATTATTACCCGTTTTTTTTTTTTAAGTATCATATTTATTCTACAGCTTTCTATTTTCACGCATCAAAAATACAACATTTACCCTTTTGTTCGTATTTAGTTCAATTATGTCACGAGTGGTGAACAAAGTAGCATTCTTTGTAAATGCCAAAACCATGGGTTGGAATTAGTTTTCTTTGAGGGAATTACCCAAAAATGCTTTGAAGAAATGTGAGTAGATTTATTGATCGCAGCCAAAACTTACGATCTCAAGTAAGACTCGTATCAAATAAGATTTTTCGGCCTATTCAGTGTTCTGCTACAGTTCCACAACCTGCATATCAGTCGCGAAGTCAGGGATGCCATTGCCAAAATCGATTGGTCTGTGATTTTATTTCCTCTGATTTTTTTCCATTAAACTGAACGTTTAGACTTCGAGGCATCGAGCCTGAAGATGACAAAGTGAAGAACTAGCTTAATGATGTAGGCACCGAGTTTTACCGTGCAAATATACTGTTCCAAGGAAAAGTAGAAATAGGATAACAGGGTGATGTTCCTCAAGATTGTATCTACGATCGGTGAAAATTGAAAAAACAGTAGAATGCTTTTTTGTAAATTTTTTTAAAGAATTTCTCATTTTTGTAGAATTGCAGGACGTTACCCTCGTAGTTCTTCTTTTAATATCAAGAGTGAAGCCGCAAAATATTCCACAGTTTAAGTAGAGGAAACAAGATTAAAAAAAATGAAAATGAAAATTTTCGGTTAAACATCTGATACATTACTGCTTATATCAGCAATAGTTCAGTGGATAGCCTAGACTTGCCACCGTTGAGACCTTAAACAGATGATGTACTCAAAAAAAGCATATCAGGGTTAAAACGTTCTTTGTTTTTTCCTTTACAGTCTGTCCATTTTCTCCAGATCATTTGACTAATTTTTAATAATCATTCATGGTTAGTTTTATAACTAACAGTCGTTAATCGTATTATTATCCATTCCAAACCAATTAAAGCTCCTTCATTCCGATCCAAACATTTCAGTCACTCATCAAAATATTCAATATATCTGTTTCTACGTACAGATTCAACAGGCAAGAATCTCGTAGGACTGAAATTGTAAATTTATAAGACATAAAAAACCCAACCAAAAAAAAAAAAAAACCCAGTGATAAAGTGGTAATTAAGAGTGCTTCACAATCAGTCCTTTCAGGATGTTTGAAGCATTCAAACTTAATATAACAATCATTTTTGTGTCGCATTGCACAAAAGATGTAATGTAATATAAATATCAACTTTAAAGTTCAAGTGCAACAGTAAGATGATAATATTTCAAAGACATTCATAATAACAACAGTAATAATAATAACAGAAAAAAGATTATTCAAAGAAACTGAGAGTGAAATATGTTAACAATGTCACTTTCTGTCTTTCTTATTTCTCAGTATCATTGATAATTTTTATTTGCCTCTGCCCATCCTCCATCTAAGGAGTGTTTGAGAGGCGCATCCATCAACCTAACAGAAATATCACTTAAAGAATAACAGAAATTCTTGTCTAATTTCTTCTGCTTATGGAACTAACTTGGGTTATTTTGAAGTCATTCATGTTTATTGGCGCTGTTTCGTTGCTACGTAGCAGTAATACAATGACGAACAAAGGAGCTCTGGTGGCCAATTTGAAGGTAAATGACAACGAAAGGTAATGGGCAAAAAAAAGGTATAGGAATATATTCAGATTAGTTCTTATGCACAGGATTAATTTCATTTTGACTTCGAACAGAATTTACTATATCCCAAACTGGCTGTACATTAGATATTTAAAAATACAGTTACGGCTTCATAATTCTGCTGCTACCAGCTTAAAAATGACGAAAGTATAATATTTTATATAAGATCAAAAACCAAAGTAACAAAAGAAAAGGATATCTAATGTCCTGTCATATCGAATGGCTTTATTAATAATCTCCCTTAACAAGTCAGTGAGTTATTTGTGTTTTCTTATGGATGCATTGGACAGAAAAACAATATGCATTAGCCACACAAGTTAGGCCTACTGTGTACTGATTTCGAAACGTAACTCAGACGTTTCTAGTCAGATGGTATTTCAACAGGATCTAATACATCTTTAATGTTAGGGATTGTTTTCTTTATTACCAAAACATCTTTTTCAATAATCACTTTTTTGCTTCTTCCGAAACTTTTGATTTCTGGACTTAGATATATTCATTGACTACATTAAAGGAATTGTTGTAATGCTATCTTCAGTTACTCCTATTTTTACACTCCAGATATTGTAGTAAGTCCAGCTCTGTATAGTTATGTTACGTAACCCTAAATAGAAACTACAGATTATTTATTTGTTTTTGCGAAAGGTGTCGAGGACTGTACTTGATTTCATTTTCATAGCAATCCCAAACACTTAAAATATTTAATGGTTGAATAATGAAATAAGAGATCTTACCTACTTCATTTTGAATAAAACCACAAGGAACTTCACATGTTCTGATAGATATTGGTTTGTCTTTGAGTGGACATTCACTCATAGTTTCATCTTGCCAGCTGAGACATTCCACTTGACGCATTTGTTGCCCACTACCACATTTTGTGCTGCACTGGAGATATATATAATAAGTTTACATTAATTACAAGTACATTCATTATTCTTTATTAATTAGTTATTAATAATGAAAAATTCTTGTAAAATATATTTTATTTCCTAAAAGAATTTGGAAATTCATAAAAGGGAATATGCAGTTTCTTGCTAATAAAACTTTATTCTTTACGAAGAGATTTCATAAAGTTATACTATGAGTTTTATTCCCATTTAACGAAATATCCAAGGATCCGTCTCAGTAACATTGTTCTTAGTGGTCTTGGTGTAGATAGCGTGGAGAGTTTTTGCTCTGCTTCGACGAGTTAATGGCGGCCATTGATTTCTGGCTGTTGAACTTCACTGGCGGCAAGAGATGGGAGGTTTGTTGTCCATATTTCCTCATCATTTAGTTTAACAAAATCAATTGGAATCGTCCTTGTAAAAATCATACACCTATCTTCAAATTTTAGCTTACAAATATTATGCTTACTTAATTAATATATATATAATTATACACAAGGTGATTCACGAAGATATGCAGAAACTTCGGGAGCTCATTCTACATGTAAATTTACGCTGTATGCTGTACATGAGCTGGAACGGGTTGCTTGCTTCAGGCCTACACCTCCATCAAATCTTCAGGAACTGAGTGACACACTCATGTCAACTTGGTACACAATACCTCAACAACGTTTTCAGCATCTTGTGGAATCCATGCCTCGACGAATTCAGGCTGTCTTGAGGGCTAAAGGAGGCCCAACATGCTACTAGATAGGTGTACCTAATAAAGTAACCGAACAGTGTTTGTGTACAATAAAATTCTATTTCCTGTCAAAAAATGAGGACGAGAAATCTATGCTGAGACGCACAGGGAAGTTTGACGTTGCCATTAGTTAGGTTGGGTTCGGAAAGATCCTTTGACGTCGAGTTTAATGTACACAGATATTAAGAGAACGTAAAGCCATTAGCAGCAGTCCAGTCATGCAACCGATTCAAAGCTAATTGCAGTTGTCTGTCAATAAGATCTCTCACTTAACAGAATGGCAAGTCGTCAACATAGAAAGATGGAGGCAAAGAAGATGTGGCTCCATTTATATTTACAAAAAAAAGGGTTGCACTCAGAAAATAAACCCAGAAGTACTCCTAGTTATTGAGGATATGAAGTGGAAAGAGTTGATCCCAAGCAAACTCGAAAGGTACGATTCGCAAGACAGTTTTGAGACCACTAGACTACGAAAATCTTTCCAAATACCAAATTTCCATATGCGATCGTAAGCTTTCTCTGAATCAAAGAAGATGGACATTAAACGCTGTTTATTAACAAAAGTAGTGTGAATAGCATCTTCAAGATGGTCAATAGTAGATCGATGCTGGTGAAAGCCGTACTCTTTAGAAGTGAGATGGTTGTTTCTTTCAAGCTACCACATAAGTGTCCAATTACCATTCGTTCAAGTGTCTTTTACAAACAACTGGTGAGTGCTATGGGGCGATAATTATTGGGATCAGTATTGTCTTTGCCATGTTTGGTAGAAGGTATGACAATGCCTCAATGTTAACATTCTGGATTAAATTCTTGTATATTCGCACCTTCTGAGCCTGTCATCGGTGGAGTTTGTCTGGCTGATCAGTCCTAAAGAGGACAAAACAGACGTCCCAGACTCACCCCAGTGAGAGGTCGAGGTGCGAAATCTTTTTGGTCCCTTTGTGCCTTCCATAATTACCATTTTGTTAAATTATTAGACACATAAAATTTGTTATTACTTAAACTGGTTAGTTTAAAAGCATTGTTTTGTGCTTTCGACAAATTCCTTTTGAGCCTAGAGGAACGCAGGCCAAGGATTTGATATTTTTCTATCATTGTATATTTTTGGTTGTGTTCCAGCAATATTTTATTAAAAATATAAAGACTGATCTTCAATAAAGCAATGTATTCCATCAGGGCCACATCCGGTGTTTTTGTTAATATCCATTTGAATCAGCAATTCCTGTAATGAAAATGGAAGATTAAACGGCTCTCTTATTAGTGAAAACCTTAATGGAATAGCTTCGGCCCGCTGTTTGATGTTTTAAAAATTAAAACATTTCCTGATAAAAGTAGCAGAGCTCGTATTCCGGGCAAAAGCTCATCCAAGTGCTTCAGCTTGTTCAGAGATGCTATCTATTTCAGTGCCATTTTTCTTATTATATGCAAGGGTTAAGAAGAGTAGCTTCTTTGCATCTTACGAATCCAATCCCAGAGGATCTTTGAAGAAATTTTAGTTATGACAATATCGTTGCCAGGACTCTTTTTCTGGGTTGTTCGTCGGATACATCGAGCAAAAGCTCGTGGTCTTTTGAAAGCTAAAAAATTGGGAGTTGTGGGATAACATTGGAAAACATTCCAGGCTTTCTGTTTAGCAGAAGTGCATTCACGACTCCACCAAGGCTTAAGATACAGAAGGAATCGTTTGTGGAATTGTTGCTCGAACAGCTAAAATAATTATTAATAATATATGTAACATCGTAGTAAATATTACCAATCGTGTTAGAAATATCAATGGCTTCCAGATTACATCTACTAATAAAATTAATCTAGTCAACGGATTGAAATTTCTATCAATGAAACGAGAAGGAATAGCAGTAGAACGAGGGAATTCTTTCCGAATGACCAGTTTCAAAAAATGGTCACTGCCTTCAGGGTCGTTAATAGCCTCCCACGAAAAATGGGCGAAGAGAGAAGAAGAACGCAGAGAAGGAAATTGGGGAGGACTTGAAGTGCGTAGAGGTTTGCATCGAACTAAAAGATCTTCGATAATAGTTCCTATGGCATTTGTAGACGAAGAGCCCCAGACTGGATAATGAGCATTAAAGTATCCTAATAATAAATAACAGATGGGAATTGATCAATGAGATTTTCGAGATCCGTAGGTGAAATTGGTGTCGTGATTCAGGTAACAGATGGAAAATAATTTGTCTGCTGAAAGGCGAGGTTTCAAAAGTGTTGATAAGTATTATGTGGGAGGATGTAGTGTCATGTTGGACAAGGAGATAAATTCCCCCTCCTTCTCTATCAGTACGCTGTTTGCTCAAAGAATAGCCACGAAGTGCAACGGTATTGTCCCCCATAAGAAAAATTTCTTGAAGAAACACAGACAGGATGAACGTGTAAAGCAGGACCTTAACATCGTCGATGTTGGAGCGATGTGTCTACAAATCCATTGGATGAAAACCATAGTTGAAATTAAAATAAAGGAAGTCAGTGTGGAGGTGGGGGTGTTAGCCCTTAGGTAGATGGAATCGTTGAGATGGCCTCCATATCTTCCTCATAAAACTGTCTTGGAGAGAAATGTCTCCGACGGCCATAAGATGGTGAACATGAATTAAGGGAGTAAAAGGCCTGCCCTTAGGCACGATGGTCTCTTCTGTGAGAAGTTTGTTCCTGCTGGGGGTGACAGCTGGATCCGAAGACGCCGGCAAAGATAAAACTATTGATTGTGAAATAGTGTGACGGAATTTGCGTAGTAGGAGTGGCAAGGGTTTTAATGAGCGCAGAGAAAAACTCATGAGAAGGGCACGCGAAGAGCTAGGCTTCGATTGAACAACAGATGCAAAGATCTTCATTTGAGAATCTGAAATTCTCTTCTTACCCTCGGGGATATGAAAGAGTATGAACGATCTGGATCTCTTTTTTCTTTTTATCCAACGACGGCGCGTCCTGGAGTACAGAGGATTGTCTCCGAAGCAATTGGCACATTTAGTAGATAATGTATAAGGATCTCTACCGTTTGAAATTTCTCCCCACTTGGGACAGGGGGCTTTGCTTCTATTGCAGCTGATCCATGATTATATTTCTGATAGTCACTCAATGAGTTAGGAATATATAGTCTAACACTGTAGTTCATGTATCCAGCTTTCACTGATTTAGATAATGTTGTTGAATCAAGTCAACATTATTGTGCTAGTTGGTATCTTTTTATTGTATTGGCGTATGTATATGTGTTTTACCGCAGTCACACCCTAAGATTTGAAGACTTCCAGCAGTTCTTTATCACTTCCATCCATATACAGCTCAGCTTTGACGCCTTTTAACGAATTTAGAGTCCTTATGCTTCGTAGCAAATGTGGCGATGCTAACCAGTGTTGTCGTCTCTGCTCGTGAAGATGGAATTCGAGCCAGAAATCACTAAATCTGAGCTTCTTGAATGCTTTCATTGTTGCTGTAACTTCAAGTACAGCTTTGGAAATTAAAAAGAGAGAAAAGGATGTCAAAGGCAATTAAGGAAAGCAATGCGATAAAGAAAAGTGTGGAAATTGCTTTATAACTGATTGGCTGTTCAATGGAGTGGGAATTGCTTCCCAATGTTTTCAAGTTTAAAGAATGCATACACAAGAAGGAGTACGGGGAAAATAAATGTCCTCATTTGGTAATCCCCCTATCCTAAGTGAAAGCCTAGGTACGATGGATGCCCAAATGGATCGTTCACGACATAAAATGCTGCTCTTGTACCATCCAGTCCTAATACGATACCTTCCATCTTCACTTGGTTAGCCTCGTTCTTACTTCATCCTCTACGATAAGAACGTGGGTTGAAATTGGCCATAACTCGTTGTGTTCGTGTTTAAGTTGGACCATAAATAAATATTGTGCCAAATTTGGAAGAAATCAGTCCATCAGTTTAAACGAGTGATTTGGGGGTGGGGGTCATTTAAACAAGCGTGTCTACGCTTTAAGTCGGATCATAAATAAGTATAAATAATTTTATGGAAATCTGTTTAGCTATTGTAGTGTGATGCTCGTACAAAGGAGAAAAATGTTCATTTCGCAGACTCAGTCAATAATTACAAAAAATGAAATGATAAAAAAAATTTACAAAATCTGATATTCATTTCATATAATGACTGTCTGCATCTTCAAAATACACCAACTCCAAAATGACCAATATTTCGTCTTTTTTTAATCCAAAGACTTTTTCGAGGTGTATAACATAATAAAACTAAAAACTGAAGAAAAGAAAAAGAATTTTTCTGCTCTCTACATAATGCAAATATTACAAACTGGTGTGACACTACATCGTACGTTTGTTTTAAAATAATAATTAACAATTTAAATACAACTGATTTAATAATAAAATCAAATATCGTAGGAAACAATAACTAACAATTGAATTTAATAATAAAACCGAAATAACGTAGGAAACAAACTTACTAATTAAACTTTAAAATTTCATTTAATCTTTTATTACATTTTATAAATTTTCTAAAAAAACTTAACGATATCTCATTTACTTTAAGGGACTTGTCCTTGTTAAAACATTTACAGCAGTTAAGAGTACAAGATTCTAAAATGTCTCTCATATATCTATCTTTAGCTTCAAAAATAATATAAACTAATGGATCTGGATTGTGTTTGAATCTCCAGCAGTGGTCTGCCCATTCGGTTACATTTTGGTAATGGTGATTATATGCTCTAATATGTTCTTTAAGCCTTTCTTGAGGCGCTTTTTCTTTTCTTCGCTTCAATTTTTAGTTTTATTATGTTATACACCTCGAAAAAGTCTTTGGATTAAAAAAAGACGAAATATTGGTCATTTTGGAGTTTGTGTATTTTGAAGAAGCAGACAGTCATAATATGATAAAAAAAAAGTTTCTGAGATTATACTATTAATTATTTGACACTCCACTTTAATATTTTTGTTCTGTGTTTGTCTTTTTGTCTACTTGTCTTTTAACGGAATAAAAAAATTCGTAAAATTTCACCAGCTTTTGCTGATAGTGTCCTCATTCACGATTTTTTTTTTTGAGATATCAGTTTTGGAAAGAAAATTTACAGATAATGAAAGAGAGATGCATTTCTTCAGCTGTCTTGAAAAAAGAAAAAACTCCACTGTTTGGTGTTTTATTCAAAAGGAATTCAAAATCCTTTTTGTAATGGCATCAATACGTTAATCATTGGATGGCAACACGGCATTATAAACAGTATACCTTTACCTTATAGGAAACAAAGCATTTTATCTTTTTAGAAACCTTTTTTTTATTTATTTTTTTTACACATTTTTTTTGGTCATTAACATTTGAAGGCAACTGTTTCTGAAACTTGATTCCGAGCAACGCTACCAAAATGGGCAAAAAGAAAAAGATGATATATTCTGATGTTTTCTTTATTTCCTGTCATTTTGTTTCTTCATGAAAATTCCTTCGAAACCTGAAATATCAGGGTTAAGTTTATTGGCAGTGAATATTGTTTTGAATTTTTAGTATTTAATTTTATTTTTATTCGAATTAATGTTTATTAAATATCAATGCTGTTAATATTTAGAAATCTTAATGGCTTCATAATGACTTTGTGTTAACTGGTAGCCTTTAATTCGTTTTTAAGGCTTATAGGAACTGACTAGTGTCCATTCCCTACCTTCACGCGGTGTTAGTAGCCATGTGAGAACATGGTGAACGAAGTGCAATGGGCTACTCACCAATACACACTGGTGAGCATGGTGAGCAATTTCCAAGTTTTGTACTGTGTGTCCAAACAAGAAGCCAAGGCTATCATTCTCCTGGAAAGTCCCTGACCATGGCAGTGGTTAGCTGTACTTGAAGGCAGAGGGTGCAAAGAATCACAGGATTACAAGACTAAGCTACTATTCTTTGATGACCTTGGCTACGTACAACTATCGAAGGCTTTTGAGTGAAGGAAAATTGCAGGAGTTGGAGGAAGACCTTAGCAACATCAAATGAGATGTTGTGGGACTTTGTGAAGTGAGAAGAAAAGAAGAAGAGTTGTTGGATCTAAGGAGGGGACATCTGTTCTATTACAGGGATACAAAAAATGGAAGAAACAGTGGAATTGGCTTCATAATTAATAAACGGCTAAAAAATAATGTGGTGTCAATTGACAATAATTCAGATAGAGTGGCACAACTTGTTTTACAATCATCAGAGAGATGTCAGCTTAAGATAATTCAAGTTTCTGCTCCAACAATTAGTTATTCTGACGAGAAAGTTGAAGATTTTTATAAAGAGTTATAAAAAACTAACGAGAAAGGTAAACAACACTTCAAAAGTTTAATGCAAGAATTAGTAAAACCACAGAAAGGTTAAAGTTCATATGGTAAGTTTGGATATGGAGAAAGAAGTGAATGAGGAAATAGGTTAGTTGAATTTGCCGAAAATGAGAATCTTTTCTTTATGAGCTTTTTCTTTAACAAAAAGTGGATATGAAAAATCCATTTCGCAACCTTGCAGGACTGCATTACAATATGGCTAACAAAAAGGTTGCCATAGAGTATTTCTATGTGCTTAATCAGTTTAGTACTGGAAGTGACGGTAAATTAGTGCAAGTTACACCTCAATGTCAAGCTGGAAAGACTGAAACTAGTAAGAAATCCAAGAAAATCTATTAATTTAATGAGAAATAAAGATGAACAAGGATATCCTGTGATGCGAATAGAATATGCTCAGCTTTGTAAAACAGTTCATTAACACATTACTGAAGATATCAGGAAGTACAATTGTAAACTGGTAGGAAAAGCAGTAGAGGAAAATAAAACCCTAAAAGCTGCTAAACGCTCTTTAAGCACCAGTAAGAAGTTCATAACGGCTCTGAGAAATGAAGCTGGCATCACTATTAGAAACCACGAGGAACTTATCAAGTGTGTTGAAAAAGTTTAAAGCAATTTATATGGACTTAGTGAAGATTTAGGTGAAATGGCATATAATACTGTTTCTAAAGTTCTTCCAGTATTGAAAGAGAAGGCCAAGTACGCTATCAAATGTATGAAGAAAGGAAAAGCACCAGGATATGACGGAATCACGGCCGATATTTCAGGGAAAAAACAGGAAGGAATTCTGGATACTCTTTTTACTAAATGTTTGAACCTCAGGGATATACCAGAAGATTGGAAGAAGGCAGTAACACTACTACTATTTAAAAAAAAGGAGGAGGAGAAGATATTGGGAATTATAAGCCTATCAGCCTCTTATCATTTTTATAAAAAATATTTATGAAAGTTATTACCAATCGCTTGCTCTAAAGAAAACTTTAGATTCTGCCCAACCAAGAGAGCAAGGTGGATTTCGTAGTGGATATAACACAATTGATCACATTCATGTTTTAAGAGAAGTCATTGAGAATTAATGAATACGAAATGCCACTCTGATTTTGATTTATTGACTATGAAAAGGCTTTTGACACAGTTAACATGTCTGCTGTTATTAGTGCTTTGGAAAATCACGATATTGACACTAGCTATTTAGAGCTTATCATAACTATTTATAAGGACGCGACGGCAATAATTTGTTTGCACAACGATACAGAAAAAACAGGATAGTTAGGAAAAGGAGATACTATCTTTCCCAAATTATTTACAGCAGTACTTCAAGAAGTGTTCAAAAAATTAGCCTGGGAAAAAAGAGGCATCAATATTAATGGTGACTACTGAAGCCATCTTCAGTTTGCAGGTATAGTTGTCGTAGCTAAAGATGCTGCAGAATTGCAACTGATGATACAAGAACTTGCCAATGAAAGTTTAAAAGTTGGATTAAAGCTAAACTTAAAGAAAACAAAGATTATGTTTAATAGGTTTGTTAATAGGAAATCAATTAAAGTTGGTACTTCTGAATTAGAGATTGTTTTTTTAGAGATTAGAAAGTAGCTAAGTGTATCTTGGACAACAAATTAGCATGGATGGAAGCATTATGCCAGAAATTAATCGTAGAATCACTTATATAGAATACCTTTGGCCAAAATACTGTAATAATGAAAGGAGCAATGCCACTGTGTTTAAAGAGAAAAGTTTTTTACCAATGTATATTACCAGTTCTAACATGGACGTTGACCAGGAAAGCAATTCAGAGACTAAGACAACTCAAAGAAGCATGGAAAGATGTTTGCTAGGAATTACGCGACGAGACCATAAAAGAAATGTATGGGTGAGACAACAAACCAGTGTCTGATATTATTATCCTCTATAAAGAACCTGAAATGAAATTTGGCAGGTCGTGTAGCAAGGCGTAATGATAATAGACAGTCAGAAATTCTAAAGTGGATTCCGAGGAATGAAAGGAGGCCGAGAAAGGGTCCACAAAGTAGATGGGTGGATGAAATGAAAAGTTTTGTTGGATTCAATTGGAAGAGAAAAGCTTTCGACTGAAAGAACTGGAAAAAAACTTCAAGACAGTGGATTGCAAATCGTTGATGATGATGATGATTTATCTTATTATTTAATAAAATCATAAAATCACTACAGTAAACTTAATAGGAACTAAAATTAAATGTGTAAGACGACTTATTATACCACCAACTGCTGAAAAATTGAATGATTTTTTTGTAGAAATACTTTTTGATTTTGAGTATTAATTTTGTTAGTCAATTTACAATAGTTATCAGTAACCAAAAATTATATTTCTAATTTCTAAAATACTGTATCAATATTCAAATAAAATCAAAAAGAGAACTCTTGTACTCACTGCTTCCCATTTTCCTGTTATCCATCTTGGTGGAGGACACTGGATAATATTGCATTGTTGTTTCTCCTCAGGTTTAGTTTCGAGTGGACAGTCTAATTCTTCTGAGGTGTTTGAAACTATGCAAGATACAGTTCTGTTTCGGAAACCAATACCACATTTTGGCTCACACTGCCATTAGAAAAAGAGAAAGAATGCCTTGTTTATTTAATCAATGCAGATGTGTTAATACATTAATCTACAAACAAATTAAGATTTCCAATTGAAAACATTGAATGATCTCTATCTGACAATAGCTAACTAGATATTAGTTGCAGATCAAATTATATGATAATTATATACAGTATATGAGTGAAGCTAATATGGGCTAATATATGAGTGAATGGAAATGTTATACTATCCAGTAATGTGCACCAAACTTGAGATATGATACACAGTATCTGCATAATAAATGCAGTGGTATAAGGAGTATGAACACACTGTCCGGTGATGTATTCGAGTAAAGGCTACAGATGTGGTACACCTGAGAGATGACATCCCATGCCATTCGAAACTGGTGAAGAAGATATCACTGCTGGTAGGAGTCATCCGGACATCGTATTTCAAACATGACAGTTCGGAGAACCTCATTGATGCCTTGCAAGGTTTTTCTGGTAATGATTACAACATGGTGGCGGACATTATCCTGCTGGGAAATTGTACTGGGATGGTCTGCCAAGAAGGTTGCCAGAAATAGGATATGACCAACCTATAGCCTGGTGGACATTGTACCTGGCGGTGTCCTGTTGTCGTATCAAATGACAGTTTACACCATTATCTCAGGGATTGAGGCGGTATCTTTTACGGCAGTGAAGGTCTTTTACCAACCCTCCTCCGGATATATATTGCCTCCGGTCAATCCGCCCTAGACAGAAGCAGAATTTATAATTGAAAACGAGAGAGTGTGAGAGATAAGCTTCGCAGCGGAACCAGCTGCAAGCAGTCTTTTGGTTATTGTTCTAGTGAACATCCTGGCCGTTATTGCTATATGGATTTCGTCCATCTGGTGGCAATGGTTATCCGTAAGAGTCGTCGATCCTCATAGTCTGTGGTCTTCTGGTAGGACCTAAAGCTGATCGTCTGGCATGTGTCTTTTTCAGTGCATTGCTGAACCATTCTCTGCACGGGTCATCGCATGGGAAATCTCACAATTCAGCCTGGCCTTGCTGCTATTGCGGTCTTCCCAAATTCAGTCAATTGCGGTAGGCAACTTGTGTCTGCACCCGTGGCATAGTTATACACCATTAACCTGATAGAAAGAAAGGGCGCCGTTGGAATGTGTTATGACAACGAACCTCACTCCTGTGTATGAATCGGGCGGGTGGGGGGATTTCGTATGAGACACAGTGATCTTCGAGCAGTGAAAAAGTTAATCAGTCTTCCCTTTGGCTATGACTGTCCCTACGGCCGCTTTTTATTCCTTTCGAATTTTTACATTCTGGTGCACCAATTCTATTTTTGCAAAAGAATGTTGTTCTCTTGCATCTTTAAATTGTTTATATTTCTTCATTTTTTTCATAAAATTTAGATGATCCTTTAAGTGTTAATTATTTGAAAGAATGCCATTGTCAGTGTTTACTTGATAATCCTTGCATATCTGATCAATACAATCTATTTTATTGGAATACAAAATCAGCAAATAATAATGATGGTCCCTTTATCTCCACCCAAAAATCTTCACCTGAGGGAATCCGTCAGTGATATTTTTCGGCATTATTTCTACTTTTGTGCATTCTCTTGCATCTTTAGTTTTAGATTATTGCACAAAAACGCTTCCTATAATATAACTGAAAGTTATGATAGAAATGGAAAAAAACAAAACAAAGCAAAATGATAAAACTTTTTATCAGCAGAGCCTAATAAAAGTTCTGAATTACACTTGTTGGTAAGTATTCAGTGCAGTACGCTTGGAATTAAATACAAATTGACTAATTTTTGATACTTGTCCTCAAAATTGTTCTCTTGAAATTAGAAACAGCAAGAATTGATCAAGGGAGAAATATACACTACTTGAATCTTTTTAAGTAGTTAAAATCGGCGATGAAACTGATTTTGATAAGCTAAAAAAAACAAAGAACAAAAAAAAAAATTACATTATTGCGTTTAAATTTGAAAGAAAGCCAAAACATGTTTGAAATTTCAGTTTTTAAAGAACTGAACTTAATTTCCTTTTAACAAGTTTTTGCCTGCAAAATATTCAAGGATTAATTTTGCTTAACATTACTTACAAACTTTTTACAGTAAAATAAAACAAAGAACGCACATAACTAAACAAAATAAAAATTCACTGAGCTATTTTTTTGGTATTTGTGTTGGGAATCGGAGACAGTACTGTTTCAAGGATAATTGTCCTCTCATCAGTCCAATCCGCCCAGCATACCTAGCTCAGTGAAATGGGACAATATACAAAACGGACAAACATGCAAATCAATGACCCCTCAATTAAAAAAAACATCAAAACAAAATCAAGAATAAAAGGGGGTGAAGAATTAATCCCCGCTAACATTTACCTTAGCATTAAAGGATTAATTTATTACAAGGTTAGTAATTAGACAAGAGATTTAACGTGCGTTAGAACATTTTTACAGTAAAATAAAACAAAGAACGCACATAACTAAACAAAACAAAAATTCACTGAGCTATTTTTTGATATTTGTGCTGGGAATCGGAGACAGTACTGTTTCGAGGTAAGTATCATATCTAATTACTTACAAAAATATAAAATTTATGTGATAAAGATTTGGATTTTTTTTATTAAAACAACTAAGACTTACTTAAAAACAAAAAGTGAAATCTTACCTCAGACCATTCGCCTAAACTCCATTTAGTTTCACATGGCTTTTCATTACATGCCATTTCACTTTCTGGTCGTTTATCGGAACACATCGATTCATCTAGTAACATGGATTCTGTACTATTTTGTCTGTGAATGCAAGTAACAGTTCTATTCTTTTTACCACCATCACATGACTGGCTACAAGGCGACCATTCTCCTACGCTCCACCTTTTTAATAGAAAATATTAAGAAAAAATTTTAACAAGGACATGAACACGATTTCTTTGATGTTCATTAATGAGCTTGTTTTGAATTTCAGAATCTTGTTAAAGTATTCCTATCATGCACAAATATTAGGATACCCCATAGAATCATATACACTGAAACTATTAATCCATCAAACATCTACCATCTTGGAAAAATGGTGAACAGCTTTGAGTTTTAGTGAGTGCTGTGCTAGAGTCATAACATCAAGACATCACACGTATCTTATATACAAATTTACAAAATTTGATCTGATTCGGTTTTTTCCCCTAAAATCAATAATTTTGCTGTTATTTTCAATTTTTAAATTTAGTCGAGTATAGTGCCTTCCATTCTTTCCATTTTTTTTTTTTTAATACTTAAAATTGTAGCTTTTAAACAGGGACGGGATAACTCAGAGTTTGTGATTATCCTATAATTATTATTATAAAGTTTGAATAGCATGCTGCTTTGCTTTCTTCATTTCATTTTTATCCAAACGTAGGGTTAATGCTCTTAAAGTATCTGTATCTATATCTAAAGTAGTGCGCGCACTTCTAAAGCTTCTCGCACACTTGTACAGTTCAAAACGAATCCGATCGGATTCGATCAGAACGCTGGTCGTAAGAAGTGCGCACACTACTTCGGAATTCGTACTGAAGGTTGCGCGCGCATCAGAAGGAAAGAAACGAATGCTGATATCTTTTCACACAATGGAGTCGATAATAGCTGATGAGAAGCAGTCATTAGTTTTGTTAGATAACAAAAATATATATAACTGAAATTATGAAGATTGATTTATAATTAATTTACTTTAATGAATTAAGGGACAAAATAAATACGGAGTTCAAAGTCATTTAAAGCTGCCCCTACAGATTTATACAGTTTAAGCAAATATAAAAATAACGACAACTCAGTTTTGATTAAAAAATATTTAGATTTTTAGCCTCTTTATTTGCATTTGTTGTCCTATTTTCTCCTATAGAATAATTCTTCGTAAATGGTTATTATAATTATTACAATTATGTCATATAACTCCTTGTATATTAATAAATCAGTAAATAAATAAATAAATAAATAAATAAATAAATAAATAAGCAGTTTTTGTTCGTGATATTAAATAATTATATTTTGTTTTAAAAATTTTAGGATTTGGTTTTGATTTGGAAATTTTTCAGAATAGCTTGTTTGATGTTTTTAGCATCTTTGTATTTATATAGGGAAAAAGAACGTATTATTTTTTTATTATTTGATGAGCTTCACTACGTTCTAGAGAAATAGATTAAAAAATTAAAAAAAAAAAAAACTTGTCATTCATTAACTTGGTTAATTAAAAAAATATGAACTCTTTTAAAACTTATGATTTGTTTATTATTATATCTTATTAAAATGAAGTCTAAAAATGAAGTCAGTTTTGGTAAATTGAAGACACCAACTGTCGAAAATAAAGTAATATTAACTTATTTTTTTTTTTTTTTTCTCCCACGGCATCTTCTGGTCAGAATTTCAAATTTCAAATCGTAGATACATTTAAATACCATTTCTGCTGTTTCACAGATATCGTGTATTCTTCAATAGTATTGCTGTAGTAATAACGAACGTAAACTCATAAAATTGATAGGTTTTGCAACGTCCGTTGTCTTATCTAATTTAAAGATTACTCATCACATGACTGTATTCTTAAAATAAGTTTCTGCTAAATATCCTGAGCTATATCATGAATTCTGCGTGAAACTTATTATTTGAGAAAGAAATGTTATCAATTTCCTGACAGGATTTCTCCTCCAACTGAACATACATCTTCGATGCATGGTTTTATGAGAATTTCAGAAATTGTATTCGCTTCACCTGCCAGCGCTATACGGTAGCTTATTTTGTAGGAAGCCATTGTTGCTCTTTAAGTTATCCGACAACATTTTCGACATAAAATATTTAATTTTATCAAGAGATTCAAGTTTTCTTTCGAACAATTGCATTTATCCTCGACGATAGGCTCAGAGTGCTTGAAAAAGTTAAGGATGCCATTCTCTTCCCCTAAACAAAAACACACACCAGGCAAGCCTATCGTCAAGTGTAAATCTGACTGAAGAAGCCTAACAAGGCCGAAACAGCTGTCCCTGATTCCTGAGATGATGGCTCAGGGTACGGAGACCTATTTTTCTTTTAATTTTGGTTTTTTGAATCTTTTCTTACATTAATTTGTAGAACAATTTTTTAAAGTTAACTTTATATTATCTTACATTCGATTATTTGTTCGATTTTTAGAAAACTCTGAAACCATTTGAATAATATCGGAATGATGTAATCAGATATCTGACAAGTGAAAATGCAAATGGGAAAATCCATTTCCTGAGCAATATAACAAAGTGTGTTGCTGTCAACTTAGTCAAATCCAAATTACCAGATTTTATGAAAATTAAACTTGCTTTCCTAATACTTACTGTGGGGGACAGTCGTCCATTTCACATACTTTAATGGTGTCTCTGGGACGATTATGACTAGGGCAGTATTGATCTTCAACTGTGGAATTATCTTCTGTTTGAACGCAAATTACTAGGGCATGAGAGAGACCTACAAGAATCCTAAATAACTTGATTTCAGAAATAATTAAACATGAAATTTAATGTCGTCTTTACTCTCTGTTTTTAATCTGAGAGCTGAATATCTATATTCATAAACATAATTTCCACAAAACTTCAATTCAATAAAATTACAATAAAAGGGTATTATTATTTTTTGTTTTACTAAAATTTTATGAATAGTTGATAATATTATCAGTAATTCTATTTTTGTTATTTTATCCAGTTAATTCAATTCTAGGCAATTGTTTCCATAAATGTCAGTTTTGGTTAATGCATTACTATCTATTTATATGTACAAGGTGCTTAAAAATGTGTATAAACACTTTTGAAATGTATATTTTTAAGCATCTTGAACATATTCATGCCAATATGAAAAATTTTAATATGATTTTTTTTTTGTAATTTAAGCTAAAAGACATTTAGTAAACTAAACTTACAAGAAGTTAGCAAAGTGAATGAGAATTATCTGGTAAATTTAGAGACAGATTAATAAATCCCATTTCTGAGCTTTCGTGCTTCTTAGCTCTAAGTTTTCGAGAAATTGACCCAAAAAGAAGAATTTTGGTTATGACAAGAGCTGTTTTAGTCTGAGCACCAGCAAAACGTGTTTCAGAAAGCGTTGCTCTGAGTTTTAGTTCTTTTGGTGACGAGTTCGAATTCACTGCAAGTTCAATATATATTTTTTTAATTACTAAAGAATAAAGTTACAGTTTCCCACTACAGGTCGATGGAGCCCTAGGCGTCGCGGGAGGCAAAGCATCTATTCGTTTCATGACCAAAGGGGTGGGATGGTTAGTCCAACGCCCACCTGCTTTTAACCTCTCGGAAAGAAACCCGGTAACCACTTGATACAGAGTTGGGTGAATTCTAGGACCTATGTGGAAGGAAAAATCCTCTAGGACCGCCGGGAATTGAACCTGGCTCTTCCGGCCTATAGTCGACTTCTGTATCACTTGAGCTACCGAGTCCACAATTATCGAAGATAGCTTATTCATTAATGTTATTAACAATTGTTACACTTTCCCTGAAAGTAATTATAAATTCCGGACAATACAGAGAAAACACAAAATGAAAATTGGTAAAGTGAACAGTAAACAAACGAAACTTTCTTTCTGTCTTATAAGCCAAGGGGAGTCTTTCTTTCTGTCTTATATAGCTACTGATTTATGAGGTTGATTGATGTAGTTCAACCTATTAAAATAGGGATACGTGTGGTTCCCCGTTTTACGATACTGACCACCTTATTATGGGCATTGGTATATGATCAAAAGTCGTATATCTCAGTATAATTACGAAACTGCAAAAACGCGCTTAAGCAATTGTTGAGTTGTATTATATGTATACGAATACGGTAGGTAGTCAGTTACCCCTTCCTTTCAATTGCAGATACGACACCTGTTGTGTACTATTAATGAAAACGCAGACTTATTGGTGAGCGTTTGGCGAGGGCTTCTGTGACTCGAACGACCGAAATTGTGGTATTCAGAGAACAGTATCCGAGATTATCTAAAAGAATTAAAGTTCATTTTCTAAAAGTGGAAACTGGTCAGAAGATGTCAGTCAGGACCGTCGAGTAATGACACGAATTCTGATAAAATGACGATAAGGCAAATACTAGGTTGGGCCAAAAGTTCTGACTCAGCTGCGAATTAGTTTTAATGCGCAGCTGAGTCAGAACTTTTGGCCCAACCTATTAACAGCAGAGTTAAATACCGGTCCAGGACATCCCATTTCAATCAGAACAGTTATCCGAAACTTCGCAGATTAAATATTTAAGACCGTACTGCAATACACAAACCTCTCATTACTGACATCAATGCCAAAACACGCTTCCAATGGTAAAGAGGACATCAAAACTGGAGCCTTCATGTTGGGACGGTATCATTTGGTCCCACCCATCTTTTTTTCCTCAACACAGGGAGAGGATGTATGAGACGGTCGCCAGAAGGAACAATCTTGAATGCTTCGTTACACCTGTAAAGCATGGAGATAGAACGCTATTTCCTTAGGACCTTTAGTCATTCTGAAGGGTCGTATAACAGATAAAGCGTAACGAAATGTTCTTCAGAACCACGTGGAAGCAATGGCACAGACAATTTCCCTGATGCCTGTCCATGGTTTCAGACGATAACGCTACCAGCATTCAAGTTGAATAGTAGTTTGAAGAGCACGAGAATGAAGTAAAGCAACTATCCTGATGTCATACCGGATCTTAAGATACCGGATCTTAATCTTATCAATCCTGTATGGGAACAAGTGCAAGTGACAGCACGATTACCTCCACTTTCATCACCTACAGACTATCTTAATAGACATTTGAGGCGTATAGATGCAAAAGGGACATTATCCACTTTTTAAAAAACTACAGAAACAAAGAAAAACTTATAATTACTCATATAGTTGTACAATTCCTGGTTTCTGTTCACTAACTCAGGAACATTTGACGATAAAGGTGAAGTCTACAATTTCCAGTTAGAAAAATAAAAAGAAGTTAATGAATAACAGTATTTTAAATTTGGTTAACAAAATTAACAAAAAATGGATCATGTCCCTTTTGCATCTACACGCCTCATTTTAAAGGTATAAAATACCGTTATCTTATGTGCATGCATTTATTCCATGTCAACTGATGCTCATAGTGGATCAACTCCATATTAATAAATATCTTTGTATCAAAGTGTTTCCTTTATTTTGTTTACCTTCTATTTATGAATGTTTACAGAAGTATGTTGGAATCCTTTATTTGTTTTGATCAGTTTCTCGAGAAAAAGGACCTTTGAAGCAGAATTTCGAGACACTTATTTTATTTCTAGGTTTACCAGAAAAATTCTCAATCCATCCTGCAGCACTGATCTGGCGACTTCCTTGTTAGTGAAGATGCTGAATTTGCCCTCCTTTTACACACCTAATCGATTGTTCTTTGTGACAACTATAAACTTTCAAGTATCCACATACAAAAAGAAAGGAATGATGCCTGGAGATCCTGAAAATCTTGTTGATTCACAGTTGATCATTCTACCCTGATGAAAGTCCGTAAATGATCATGGATATGATATTGGCGATGTATTATGTACCAAGTATTCGAAGTTGAAGATCGGCAAAGATAAGAGACGTGATCTGATGGATTTCAAGAAAGACATGGCTGAAGGATACAAGTGAAGGATAACATGCGCTAAACAAACGCCATACCAATGGTAAGTTCACATCTCCGTCGATGTTCCGGTTGAACACAGCTTATCTTTTCTTACACACGTTCATAGCCGAAAAACTGTAGGACGGCTGACCGTGTAATTTAATCAGAAGGCGAATGGAGCGTTTGCTAAACTACATATCAAAGAACCATCCTTCGTATTTCATAATGAAAACAGATGCCCAGTCAGAATACTCAGCCTGTGTTTACAGTTTCTATCTAAAAGATATCTGAAATCAGTAAAGAGTGAATGAAGTTGCCTTTTTGTATGAATTTCATTCGCAACTGTGATCTGTGGATGGTAAATAGAGTATTAACCACAAACTGGGAAAAAAAATATTCTTACGCCATGGTTCAACAGAACAAGCAAGAGCAGAGATTTGGTATGTGGACTGCTTTTCTGGAATCTCTTGGATTTTCTCTCGGAAGGTTCCGTGACCTTAATCATTTATCGCATCTTATTTTCTATGCTATGATATTCGGAGTTTGAATCCTCCATATCGGGAAATAGTTTTGACAGTGTTGAACGCCTTCTTTCCCGCCGTGTTCAAAGGTCTTTATAGAAACGATATCTCCCAGGTGTTGTAACTTCCACTAGTAAGAAACTCCTAGGCTTTACAGGACAGAGTATATAGTTAGATAAATATATCGTAGTGACTTATAAAATCCTGGTTATTGCAATGAGCGCCGGTATTTTTGTAATTAGCAGTGATCTTTTCAGGTTTATTCTAAAAGCTTTGATAGCGTAGAGCTGAAAATTAAAATGAGATAACGCTTAGAATGTCCTTTCAGCCTAGAATAATATATCTTTTTGTGATGGGATTTCTTGTCCTAGTCTTATCATAAAGCCATCGACAGAACGCTTTTGAAGTGATTATTTTCTTTGTGTTGCAACATTTCCAATTTGAATCCAAGATTTTTCCAGTTGTTTCTGTCAAGAGCCGTCTTATTTCAGTTGAATCCTACAAACTATCTTGTGGACGTTTTCTTTGCCTTTAGTAATTCCTAGGAATTGTCTTTAGAATTCTGTTGTTCATCTATCACCTTTCTATTTGAGATAGATCTTGTTCATTGAAGTTTCTTTATGGAATATCAACGAATCAGATCTACTGTCCCATTCTTTTGTAATTCCTTAAGTACATCACTCCCTACTTCTTTGGGTGTCTGCAAAGCTCTGAATCTCTTTATTTTGATGAGGATATATGTTTCATTTCCGTAAGTTACAGCTGGTAAAATATTACTGGTTTTCTTTTAGGCGTAGCTCCTTTCAATTTATCAATTGAATACATTGTAAATAGTTAGTAGAGATGTTGCTTCTTTGTCTTACATCTTGAGTTGCCGTGGTTTTTTTGAAAATGAATTATTATTATTGCATCCGGAAATATGTTTTTGTTTTTGATTTCACAAGACACTAACAACAGGAAATATGTTAACTGAATCAAAAGCTTTTAATATAATGAGTCCAGTGACAGCTCGCCTCTGTTAGTTCTTTTCCAGTGAATTCTTGAAAGTGATCAATTGTGCTGTATCACTTCGGAATCATTTTTTGGCCAGTGTGTAGGCCCTTTTCGCAGTGACACTTTCTTTTATCATATATATATATATATATATATATATATATATATGCATGTAAGTTGATGTATATTACGGGTATATTAATATTTGTTCTTTAAAGTTATGTTCTTCAAGTTGAAGTTTCATCATCTTTTATTTACATTATTTCAATTTGACATCTACTATCATGAATGTTTTAGTGTTACACAATTTAATCTATGTTACGGTATTTCACATTTTTTTTTTTTTTGTGTTTATATTATTGCTATACCTAATCTAAGACTAACCAATAGCTATTAACCTAGTTTATTACTTAAATTATATTATAGTCTATTATATTATTAACTAGTTGTAAGAATCTGTCCATTGACATATCTTATTGTTTTTAATTCTGCTTACTACTGCTCCCACATAAATCTAATAATTTAGTCCTTTTCAATCTTCTTTTGATTGTCTTATTATTCAATAACTTGAATGCTTCTCTATTTGGATGGTGCTGTAGTCGTATTTTATGCTTTATTATTTCACATAATCTTTTTATAATTTTTTCCTTTCTTTCAATTTTTGAAAAGTTTCTTAATCGATCACTGTATTTTTAATTTGTCATAAACTTTTTAATCCTCGTATGTCGGTGTTTTACATCAAAGTAATAATCATTTTAAGTAATTTATCTGTTTTATATTTTTTCATTTTTATTAAGTCATGAATTTAGACTTTTGCTTACCTGTACCGCAGGTTTCTGTGCATTCAGACCAACCAGCCAATTCCCATTGGAATAAAGAATTAGGAGGTTCTTCAGTACTTAAATTTGGAACGTTAAATTCATATTGGATGCCTTTATTTTCCTCTTGAAGCAAAAGCTGTAAGATCATTAAAAATTCATTAATACACATAAAAATAATGTTTTTGGGATTGTCTCGTAATTTCATCAGAATCCTACGTAAAAAAAAAGACATACTAAAAATGTTGATAAAAAACAACAAATTGTATTTAGAATGAAACACAACGTTTCGGCAGCGTTTATTGTAGGATCAAGTGTCAAGTAAAGAAAGTTTGATCGATAAACTAATACGAAGAAATTAAACCAAACAATAAGCACATTTTAACTAAACAATTAAATTCACAAAGTTAAATCGGAAATTAAATAAAAAGTATTAATTCTGTTCGATGTATTTTTCTTGAAAACTATTTCAATTATTCCATAGATGAAGGCATTTTAACATTGCTTGTTATATAAAGGGTGATTCAAAATTCTTTGTACGAACTTTAAAGGTAGGTCAAGAATACAGAAACAAAACTTATTCATAGTGGAACGTATGTCCGCAAACGCCACTCGAATGTCTTAGAAAGTACACTAAGGTTCAAAAATAAGAGACAACAAGTAAGGTGGACGATATGTTTATTAGCCCTGTGTTTACAATAAAATAGAAAGGTGTACACCTACAGGTTTATAGCAGGTGCTCTATGTTCATTCCACTAACAATAATACACGTCTTGTGCAAAAGCGCAAACGTTTGATGATTGGGCAACGTCTGTTGGGGAACCGTTCAACGGCTGGTCCATTTCCTTTCGCTGCCTCATAGTCTAATTTGCCCTCTCAGCATTAGTGAAGCGATACATCCTACTCGTACAAAGTCAACGTCTCAAATGACGATAGCCCAACTAATGTGCTGCCAAATAGCGCCCTCTAGCAAGTTCAGGTGTCGTTTGCGGACATACGTTCCACTATGAATACGGTTTGCTTTTGTATTCCTGTCCATCTTTAAAGTTTGTACAGGGAATTTTGAATCACCCAGCATAAATATTTCGTGAGGTCTCTGAAGTACTGTAAAGATATTGACATATTTTAGGATAGAACCACCTAAAAATCATGAAACTTTATTATTATTTTAGAGACGAGATGATGATACGTTCTTGGTTCTCCAGATCGAATAATTTTACAATCTTTATGAATCTAGAATCACTTGCATAAAAGTTCTGAGCTCCATTAATTTTAGGTCCAAGAGATTTGGTATTTGCTCAGATCGAACATCTCGGAATTAATTGATAACCGTGTAGATCAGAAGATGAAAACTGTCTAAACTGAACTGTCTTAAAAAGAAGATTTAAGAAAGAAAGGGTCTTATCGCCTTTTCTTATGATTTGTTCGCTCACATTCACGACTTTGGAATTTACGAAGAATGCATTAGTAGTTAAAAGAAAAACAGCTCCTCCTACAAAACAAATACATAATAATTAAAGGTAAAATCCTATTTTGCTATCCAATCCTATCGTTAAAATCCACTTATTAATAAATCATCACGTCTTTAATCAAGAATCAAAAGTTTGATTGAAAAACTTTCACAGAGATCAAATTAAAAAAAATAAATTAATATTTCATGTTTTTTATAAATTATGTTGAAAATTCACTCTGAATTTTAAATTAAAAACATAGAACATCATTAAAGCCATTCTTATTGTAACCATAGATGAATGTGATTTTCATTTGATTAGATGAAGATTGTCAGATACAAAGACAGTTCACATAACATCGAAATTAGGAGATGACTAGACACTAGCAATGGTTAAAATAAGAATGGTTTAATGAGGTGATTCTATATTTTTAATTTAAAGTTCAGAATAAATGCTCAATACAAACATATTACAAAATTTACTCCACAATGGGATTTTTTTCTACGGATTGCTTCCCTGTGAATAGGTTTTTTTAATTTTTTGAACAGAGAATGAATAATGAATTTAATGGGGAAAGCACAACTTCCAATTATTTGGAATTATCTAAATTGAAAAGTACTTTCTTAGAAGTATGCTTTTCCATATCTTCAAATATAACAACAGCGTTTTTCTTGCTCTTTGTTGTCGTACCAACTTCTAATTTTCTCTAAATATTTGTTATTACATTTACCATTACACTAAGATCTTCTGCGGTTGGTCCTAATGCTCGGAGTGTCTCTGGTTCCGTCTCTGAGCGTTGATAGTGAAAACGTGTCCCAGCTATTTGATAAGTCATTGGCCAATTAATAATCCACTTCCCGTTTAGGAAATAACTATCCTCTGTATTTTTTAGAGCTAGAATAGAAAAAAGAAAAAAGAAAAAAACGAAAATTAGAGATAAAAAAAAAATCATCTTAATATTTCATGTTTGTTTTTTTGATTTTTTTTTTTATAAATTATTTGTATTGAAAATTTACCTCTAAATTTTAAATTAAAAATGTAGAACCACCTCATAAAACCATTCTTATTTTAACCATATAAATAAAGATTATAAGATATAAATATAGCGTGATATACTATGGTGTTCACATAGCATCTGTATTTGGAGATGACTCGGTTGTCACACTAGAAATTACAGTTGCATTGATTTATTTATTTTTTATGTTGAATGGAAAAGACATTTTTCATGTAAATAATAAAAAAAAAAAATTATGAAAACAGCTTAACCTTTTGAATTATCAAATGTAATTTATTGGGACATTTTGAATTACAGGGTGATTCATAAAGATTATCGCTCATAATTCAAGGAACTAACTTAATTGTTGACAGCATCATAAGTAAGCGCATATTTACATAAATATGTGAACAATTTCGAATAATTATATGATTTTAAAGACTGCCCATTACGTTTATTATATCTGCTCAGGCAATGCTTAATTTAAAGTAATCAGGTCATATCCTTAATAAAAGGATTTTTTTCCCCCCTTAAAATTCAAACTTGTAAATATTCAATGTCTGCAAATGTGTCCTCAGAATAATCCCTACATCATCCTGTTTATTTCATTACAAACAAATCACTCGAGGGTTGTAGAAGAATACAACTCCCTATGTATTCTCTTGTTTTATAGTCTTCACTTGTTACAGTGTTACTATAAAAGAGGGATAATTACAGGCTTCGTCTCAAATTCAATTCAGTTCAATTCATTGTAAATTATTCCTGAAAAAGTTTAAAGTTATCTTAATCTAAATGAAGTGAAAGAGAAAGAAAATAATAATAATAAAAAAAAAATAATAAAAAAGAAAATAATAATATAAACGAAAACTAATTCAAAACAACCTTTGCAGTTTCGGTTTTTAATAAAAATGTAAATGCTTCTAGGCTAAATCATTTTCTGCTTTAGCTGCTTTTTTCTGGAAACTTCGTTTGTAACTTCAAAGTAAGAAATTTTAAAACCTAATCAAGTTTCTTTTTCTTTATTCCTCGTGGAAGAATTTTCATTCCCACAATTATCTCTGAAAATTACCTATAAAATTCTTGGATACTGACGTTTCGGAAATCGATATATAAACTGATCCTTTTGGTATGATGATAATTTCTTCGTATGCTACAAAGAAAAATATATAAAGTAAAATTATTATTAGCTAGTTTAATCATTTTAATTTTCCATGTCACTTCTTTCTAATACCTTCCCTTCAATTTTCTCTATTTTAAGACTGATGAAATATTTTTTTAAATAATTATAAAATTACAAAGTGTACTTAAAAATAAAGATCCTTAAAAAACCAGTACAAGCTTCACATATAGTGAGAATTTCCTTCAATGTACCCTGTAAGACAATCAAATAGGTAAGACAATCAAATTTAAGTTCTGCAACGCTATTTATATAAGGAGAATGTTATTACGATGTCTCCTATTAATCAATAAAAATATATATTTGTTTCACTAGCATTTGGTTATAAAAATTATTATCACGTTTCTTTAAACTTAAAATTGGGAAATGTTATTAGTTTTTTTTTAGTTAGAAAATATAATATAAACATTAAATAACATCAAAATGCTTTAGGAATCTTCTGATCAGCTTTTACGCTGGCTACAAGAAGCAGTTGAGCTCAAAAAATACATAAATAAAATAAAAATAACAGAAAAAAAGCTAATACCCTATTAGAAAGCATATTATATAGTGCACTATTAAAATAAAAATACTCCTCTCGTATTTTCATTTTAACTGTGCGTAGCCTTAGCAGATGAAAATTAAACAATCTTAAAATAAGGTATTCCAACAGAGTTCAAAAACTGTTAATGTTATGCATTCAGAAGTTACTTAGATCTTCCTCGTACTTTATCAATGAAACTAAATGAATGTAAGGGAAAATGTTTCAATAGTTGACAATATCCAGTGTTATTATAGATGATTTATGCTTACTTATGATAATCTATTCAACAATATACATGATGCAATTTTTAATCTTCAATTTTATGTAATATTGGTTTTGCATTAATTTACTCACTGTTGTATTTCAAGGATTTTCATTACAAACCTTGAGGACGATTTTAGTTTTGTTTGTCTGAATTTCTGATGATGGTAAAACTTTTAAAATTAAGTCACTTTCACTATTTAGATTTTTAATATTCAGTTTAACAGAACTCCTGAAATTTCAATTTTAAAATACTCTGGAAATTTACTTAAAAATTATTTATTCAATAATGTATTCAATAATTTAACAAACTTTTTTCTAAAGATATTCTATAGATAGATAGATAAAAACTGAAGATCATTTCTAAAATAAAATGAAAATCTTAAGAATTTAAAATATAATAGAAGAATGGTTGATATATATAACATAGATGATGTTAATAACCATTGATGTTAATCGTGATTGGTTCACCAATATTGAAACAGCTGATTTGTTGTGATAGAAGCGTTTATTGTAACGCGATGTCAAGAAAACACTGGGTCCCATCCAGAAATGGTCGCAATTCAAAAGCATCGAAGATGAGATTTCGTTAAACCAATTTTTTTATTATTAGCTTATAAATCGCCGTTTGGAAAAGATTGCAAAGTGGGTATATTAAGCTGGAGGGTTAAAAATAGGCGAATTTGAAGAAGAATAACATGGGAGGAAGGAGTGAATGACAACAAGAGATTAGGATTTGCTGATGTTCAAACAAATGGTGCAGGACAGAAACGGTAAATAGAGGATGGATTAAATGAGTAAGTAAATAGAAACTGCGGTTCTCCTGATAGGAAAAGATTTCCTGTTTACATCTGCTATTTTTAAACTGAATTCAAAAATTTTATCTTCAGAGATGAATGTTTTCTTTTTATTTTCATGAAACCTTGATAGACTGACACAAGAGTGACTACAAGTACTATTCGTTTTTGTTTATGAGGGTCTTTTGCGCATGCGTCAGGTCTCCTTCGATTTCTTCACAATAGGTGTGAGGAGAAATAAAGATGGGATGTTTACTTTTTATCAGTGTTAGTTTACTAGTAGCTGCATTCTATTTGCGCTTTTCGGGAAAGAATTATGGAAAGAATAAGTACTATTGCAAAAATGTTCATCGTTATTTTTTTTTAAAAAGCGAAAATGTCCAAAAGCATTTCTTAGGAAAATATCCATCTCAGCGTATCACCCCTCTGAGTCGTCTCGCAGTGGTAGCTCTGCCATTCATAAACGCACAGTAATCGAAAATTATCGCAAGGGAAAAGACAATTTTTTTATTTCTCCTTGGTTACTATCTGTAGAGGATCCAAAGACAGGAGAATTTCAGGTTTTCTGTTAATAAAAACTTAATTAAAAATTTTGTCTTAAAAAATCAAACTCGATTAGTTTCTGTAAAAGACTTTATTCGAAGAATATAATAATAATAATAATAATAATAATAATAATAATAATAATAATAATAATAATATACCCATCATCCTGTCCGCTACTGGTCTGGTGCCTCACACATTGCATCACAGTCTCAGCACACTAGGACTTCATAAAAACACTTATGCACAACTCCAGAAGGCTGTGGTACAACACGCATAGTTAGGAAATTTATGGACACAACCACACATCCCTAACTATTCTTCCAAATTTTTTTTTTTTTTTAATACACTTGGCAATATGTGCTTTGGTCCTTGACCCGCCATATTGTCTTAGCTGGGGAATCCCATGGTTTGAAACTTTTTCGATATAATAATAATAATAATCATTGATATTGCAGTTCCCATCAGCAAGAACATGCAGAAAACTCACGCTGACAAGATAAGTAAATACACAGACCTAGCACACGAGCTCCAGAAGCAGTGGAGGCAGGACCGAGTACGTGTTGTACCCATCATCCTGTCCGCTACTGGTCTGGTGCCTGACACATTGCACCACAGCCTCAACACACTAGGACTTCATAAAAAACACTTATGCACAACTCCAGAAGGCTGTGGTACAACACGCATAGTTAGGAAATTTATGGACACAACCACACAACCCTAACTATTCTTCCAATTTTTTTTTGTTTGTTTGTTTTGTTTTGTTTTGTTTTGTTTTATACACTTGGCAATATGTGCTTTGGTCCTTGACCCGCCATATTTTCTTAGCTGGGGAAACCCATGGTTTGAAACTTTTTCGAGATAATAATAATAATAATAATAATAATAATATAGGCGTTTTGAAATATTCTGACAGATTTACGTGAACTAGACAATGTGCAAATGTTTGTCTTAGCCACGTGCCTCTACATCGAATGTATCATTTTATGTTAGTAATAATATAGTCTTTATATAGTATTTATGATGCCAAAAATAAATCGTTTTGGAAAGATTACATTGTCGCACTTTTCCATGCTCAGAAAGACGGACCAACTGCAGAAAGCTCTACGAACGACACCTGGCCGGCAATAAATATAGATTAGTGGCAGAGGTGTATTTACACGAGGGCTAAAAGGGCTATAGCCCAGGGCGGCAAAAACATCTATATATATAAATATGAATGTATTTTTCTTTCTTCTTTGTTTGTCCTTTATACACTCCTAGCCCTTAGACCTATCTGGACCAAACTTTGCAGAATTACTCTTTAGGACCCTGCGGAAAAGATAGGCTATCTTAGAACCTGGACCCCCCCCCCCCAAGGGGTTGAAAAGGGGTAAAATCCCTGAAATACCCAATATCCACCTGGTGGTGAAAATGAGAACTACACAAATATTGTATAAAGTGAAAAATTCGCTCTCCTATCGGGGGCAGGGACACCATACTTGGGTGGGGGGATGGCGACACAAGGGTCTAAATGTCCCATCATCGACCGACACCGGGACCTTATATTTAGGGCCCCTTCTCGGGCCCCCCAAGTCAATTGCAAAAAGGGAAAAATTCGTTCTCCTATGGGGGCAGGGACAGCACACTTGAGTGGGAGGAAGCCAACACAAAGGCTGAAGTGTCCCGACACCGGACCTTACATTTAGGGCTCCTTCTCGGGCCCCCCAAGTGAATTCCAATAAGTAAAAAATTTGCTCTCTTATGGGGGCAGGGACACCACACTTGAGTGGGGGGATGGCGCCACAAGGGCCTAACTGTCCCACCCCCGATCGACGGCGGGACCTTATATTTAGGGCCCCTTCTCGGGCCCCCCAAGTCAATTGCAAAAAAGGGAAAAATTCGTTCTCCTTTGGGGGCAGGGACACCACACTTGAGTTGGAGGAAGGCAACACAAAGGCTGAAGTGTCCCACCCCCGACCGACAACGGGACCTTATATTTACGGCCCCTTCTCATTTTCTTTCTTTGAGTGGCATTGCAACGCATGCCGGGTACAGCTAGTAGAAAAAAAAAATCCTATACTATTCAATAATATTAATATTCAAAAAGATTAAGTACCACATTACAATCAGTAAATGAGGGAAACATAAAAAGAAACAGACATT